>PVJA010035811.1:0-21574 GCA_004027025.1 Myocastor coypus | reverse complement strand
AGAAGAGAAGAGAAGAGAAGAGAAGAGAAGAGAAGAGAAGAGAAGAGAAGAGAAGAGAAGAGAAGAAGAGAGGAGATGTGTGGACATCCTTGTCTTATTCCTGATTTTAGAAAAGGCTTTCAGTTTTTGTCCACTTAGCATGATGTTTGAGATAGACCATCTATCCCTATTTTCTTTAGGGCTTTTATTATGAATGAGTGCTGGACTTTAAATAAAAAAAAGGTTTTTTTGCATTTATTGAGATAAGCGTATGATTTCTGTCCTTGGTCTACTAATATGGTCTTTTATTGATCTGCATATGTTGAATGATCCCTGCATCCCTGGGATGAATCCCACTTGGGCATGGTGTATCATCTTGAAAATTTGCTTCATTCTGTTTGACAGTGCCTTATTGAGGATGTTCATAAGGGAGTTTGGCCTGTAATTCTCTTTTTTTAGTTGGGTGCTTCTCTGGTTTTGGTATCAAGTTAATGCTTGTTTCCAGAAATGAATTTGGGAATATTGCTTCCCTTTCAATTACATTAAAGAGTTTGAGAAGTAGTGGTGTTAATTCTTCTCTAAGTTTGTTGCAGATTATAGTAGTGAACCTGTCAGGCCCTGGGTCTTTTTTGTTGTTCTTTTTAGTTACATCTTCAGTTTCACTGATTCATATTGATTGATTTAGAATTTTTATATCTTCTTGATTCAACTTGGATAACTCATATCTAGGAATCTGCTCATTTCTTTTGCATTTTCCATCTTACTGAATATACATTTTTAAAGTTGGTATAGGTTATCTTCTGGATTTCTGCAGGGCCCATTATGATTTCACCCATTTCATTCCTAATTACATGCATTTGAGTCTTCTGTTGTTGCTATTAAAAAAGAACCAACTTTGGGGCCAGGGAGATACCTCTGTGGCACAAGTGCAAGGCTGGCAAGTGCAAGATAGTGAGTTCAAACCCCGGTCTGCCAAAAAAAACAAAACAACAACAACAAAAAAAACCCAACTCTTCCATTCGTTGTTTTTCTTTTTTAGTCCCCACTGTCTTAATTTCCAATCTGATGTTCATAATTTACTCCCTTGTATGAGCTTTTGGCTTAGGCAGCTCTTCTTTTTCTAGAAGTTTGAGGTTTACCATTAAGTTATTTGCTCTTGCTCTGTTTTTGTGATATGGGTACTCACTGCTATAAATTTCTCTTTTAGGACTCTGTGTCCCATAAGTTCCAGTATATTGTACTGTCATCATCATTTAATTGTAGAACCTGTCTAATTTCTTTAATTTCACCTGTTGTTCAAGAGGATGTTATTTAATTTCCATGTGTTTATGGAGTTCTCATGGTTTCTTTTGCCATTGATTTCTGGTTTCATTGCACTATACTCTGATAATATACATGAGATAATTTCAATTCTTTTGTGTTTACTGAAGCATATTCTATGAGCTAGTATATGGTCTATTTTGGAGAACTTCCTGTGATGTTATAGGGTAGAGCCTTCTGTAGATATCTACTAAGTTCATTTGTTCAAAAGTTTGGTTCAGTTCTAACATTTCATTGTTGATTTTTTTGCCTAGTTGATCTTTTTCTGACAGTGAAGTATTGAGGTCTCCCAGTACAATTGTTTTAGTACTTATTTGATTTTTTCATGCCCATTAGTATGTTTTATATAGTTGGGTACACTGGTATTTGATGCACATATATTTATGATATCTCTTCCTCTTGGATTATTCCCTTTATAATGATGGAATGACCTCCTTTGTCTGTCTTAATCAGTCTTGGCTTGAAATTCACTTTGTTTGCAAATTGGATAGCTATCCCTGCTTTTTTGTGTGTGGTTTCCTATTACATGGAGTTTCTAATCTTTGACTTTCAGTCTATAATAAATTTCTTTTTGAACTAGAAGTGTTTATTGTATGCAGCATATTGTTATATCTTGCTTCTTGATCCATTCTGCTAGCCTGTGTCATTTGATTGGTGAATCAAGACCATTAACATTAATGGTTATCACTGATACATATAGACTTATCATTGTCATGTTATTTTCCCATTGTTGGTGCTACCTCTTCCCACCCCCTTCTGTTTGTTTGCCTTGCTTGGCAGATTCCTTCTGTTGGGGTTCATGGATTTGTGTTTCTTGTTCTCTTTCTATAATGTCCTGCAAACTATTTTAGAGTGCTGCTCTGGTGATCATAAGTTTCCTCAGGTGTTCTTTGTCATGAAAGTATCTCATTTCTACATCAGTTTTGAAAATAATAGTTTTTCAGGATACAGCAATCTGGGTTGGAGGTTGTCTTTTTTTTAGAACTTGAAATCTTTCACTAACTCTCCTTGACTTGAGGGTTTCTGCTGAGAAGTCAGCTGTGATTCTGATAAGCTTTCTTTTATAAGAAATTTACTTCTTTTCCCTAACAGCTTTATTTATTTATTTATTTATTTATTTTTCTTGTTTCAGAACCTTTGTTTATTCACTCATTTTTTATGGCCGGCTCAGCCCACCCTGAGGGCAGGGCTGGCGCAGCATGTGGTGCCAGGGATCGAACTGCAGTCCCTGAAGCGGCCCAAGCTTTCCCAAGCAGGGGCTTTAGACCACTGAGCCATCCCACTGGGCCCCTCCCTACCAGCTTTTATGATTCTATTCTTATGTTCAATTTCTGGAATCTTGACTGTCATATGCCTGCTGTAGGGTTTTATTTTATTTTATTTTAATTTATTTATTTTTATTTAGGGTTTTATTTTTTGATTGTGGCAAATTGGAGTTTGATATGCTTCACATACTTACATGTCCAATTATTTTTCTCTATCACGAAAGCTTTTGCCATGATGTCTGTGAGCAGTACTTTTTTTATATAATTTGTACTATCTCTTACTTTTTCACTGACACTAGTCAATCTTAAATTATTTTTCTTTGCCTCATCAAGCAGCTGCTATATTGATTTTGCAGGGTCCCTTGCTTTTTAAAGAAATTTTTCTTTTCTTCACTGCTAACCACAGCCTATCTTCTATATCTAAGATCATGTCCTCACATTGGCTTAATCTACTATAGATACTTTCAATGTAATTTTTATTCTCTTGCACACTTGCTTGAATCTGCTTTATGTATTTTTTTCCCCTATGCTGAGCATTCATAGGTTCTATAATTTTCTTAAGTGCTTTTACTTTTTTGTCTGTATCTGCTCTAGAGCCACTAGGGATGGTTTTCATTGTGGAAACCATCTCTGCAGCTATCTAAGAAATCATTTCTGCTGTGATATTTTGCTAGACCTCATTCAATTGCTTTGTTCTTACCACTTCAGAGAGGCCAGATATATGACTTTCCCACTGACTGCCTCCTGGGCTTGCCTTTGGTGAAGTGGATATCTTGGGTTGCAGCTTGTTTAAGTGTCTCCTAATTTTCTCTTTTAGTTTAATTCCTGGGGTAAGGCTTGTAAACTGCCTATGGTGGGTTACTTTATTGCTAGTATTTACAACCCTTAGAAAATGACTATTGCTCAAGGTCTCTTCCAGGTATAGCTGGGTTTTGTGTTTTGTATCTACAGCACCATCCTGCCTCTTCACTTTATTGCAGATGAGAAGTTGCTGCCTGTTTGGCCCAGACCCCGGTTCTCTGGCACTGTGCCATAGTGTTTTCTATGACCCTTAGTCAATCTCAGTCTTAGAATATGAGGAAGAATAGCTGTTTACAACAATTGTGTCAGTTTTGGCTACAGTGGAACTGTTAGCAATAACAACAGCATCAGCCGGGCATGGTGGCGCACGCCTGTAATCCTAGCACTGGGGAGGTGGAGGCAGGAGGATCAGTGCGAGTTCAAGACCAGCCGGGGCCACAAAAGTGAGCTCAAGGCCAGCCTGGACTGCGCAGCGAGACCCTGTCTCAAAAAAAAAAAAAAAAAATAATAATAATAATAATAATAACAGCATCAAACAAACCTAAAAAATGACAAATTGAGCTAACTATTAATTTGCCACCTTAACTGTATGAACTAGACTTATGGTTATATACCAAAATCTAAAACAAACCATAAAATTATATGCAATCTATGCAAGTCCTTAATATGTCAGCTTGCCCTCAGGGGTTAAAAATTTAAATTATATTACGGAGAAAGTAGAGAAATGCAAGAGGAAGAAGTGATTAGGAAGAAGGCTGGAGAACAAAGGGAGATCATGCTAACTTTCAGAAACTGATGCAGAAGGCTGAAGAAAAAGAGGGAAAAGATAAAAGAAAGAACAAAACAGAATCACAGCCACAAAGAGGCCAGAACCCATGTTCACACTCATAAAAATAAGACCAAACAATGAAGGGGGGGAATACCCCCAAAAAACTCCAACCACCATCACCACCAGCAGCACAATAAAAGAAAACAATTGAGAGAGAAAAAAACCAGCTTCCAGGTATGTCTCTGCTGTCACTGGTAGAGAATGTGTGGAGATAGAATCCAGATTCATGTTGACTTATCTCAGCAAGCCAACAGTAGTTTTTTGGCAGTGTAGTGGAAACCTGAGTGAGCCTGCAACTTCTGTCCAAGACCAGACTCATTCAGCCTACAGGCATCAGTGTGCCTTCCTGAGGCCTGAGCCTAGCTAGGAACCTCTACATGGAGCTGGCAGCTCTTCTCAGCTCAGCTGGTCCCTCTCCAAGATGCCACCCAGCCGATTGCTCTCTCTGAATGAGAATTCCCTATATCCTTTGCCCCAGTGCTGCTGCTTCCCTAGATTGCTAAGAAAACCATACCCTCACCAAATGGGAGGTGAAGGGTGGTGTTGGAATATTTCTTTCCTAAGCTGGCACTCCACCAGAAGAGCATTTCTAAAGAGGGACACAGGAGGGTAATATAAATATTGGGTTAAAATAAAGGAATGCAATAGTGAGAAGAGGAAAGTGCTATACAACAGAGCTGGGCAGAAATGGGACAGGCAGCTTTATAGGTAGTAAGCAATCACTTGGGGCCTTGCAGTGAAGGCCAGATGATCACCCATCTAGGATGCTCAAGAGGGTCAATACTTGAGTAAGACTTCAATAATTGATATCTATTAAAGACAGGAATCAGAGAAGAATGCTCAGTATAGCGCCTATTTATCTTCCCAACAATCTAACCATGCAATATGAACATAAAAAATTGATTGAAACATACAAATACAAGAAAGGGAAAAAGTCCAGACTATTAACAGATGTTTGTATATACAGAATACATATCCCTAACAGATGTTTGCATGAAGCACTTAAATAATTATTGGGAATAATGTTAATTCACCAAGAATCAACCTAAATGAACATAAAAAATAGCTTTTCTTTCTGTCAGTACTAGCCAATAGGAAAATGTAATGGAATAAGGATACCTTCATCGCAGCCTAACAAAAACTATAAAATATGTGGGACAGCCTAACAAGAAATACATTAAGTCTTTTTTTTTTTTTTTGAGACAGGGTTTCGCTATGTAGTTCAGGCTAGCCTTGAGCTCACTTTTGTAGCCCAGGCTGGTCTCAAACTCACATTGATCCTCCTGCCTCAGCCTCCCAAGTGCTGGGATTACAGACGTGTGCCACCACACCCAGCTAAAATACATTAAGTCTTATGTGATCTATAAAATTCTACTAAAGGACATACAAGAAGATGGAAATAAAGAGATGTCATGTTCCTGGATGGGAGACATCAACACTTTTTTTTTTTTAATGGCCGGTTTAGGCTGCTCTGAGGGTGGGGCCGGCGCAGCATGTGGTGCGGGGGATCCAACCACAGTCCCTGCGGTTGCTTAAGCTTGCCTAAGCTTGCCTAAGCAGGGGCTTTAGACCGTTGAGCTATCTCGCTGGCCCAAGAGACATCAATATTCTAAAAACTAAATTCTCACCAAATAAATCTATATATCCAAAGCAATCTCAATACCATCATTGTTTTTACAAAATTGATGATTAAAGTTCATCTCAAGGAGAAACCAAATAAAAATGAGAAACTTGTGATTGTAACATGTCATATACTATTACTTGTACATAAAAGTAGGTAGCTTGTGGAGTACATAGGAATGTAGTTTATCATAAAGATGACAAGTTAAATCAGGAAGAAAAGATAGACCATTCACTAATGGTTTGGGAGGCTAGAGACAAACTTCAGGGACAGAGTGGTTGCTTAACAAATGTGAGACACTGCATTTAATCCCCAGAGAAAAAAGCTTTAGAGAAAAAAGATATATAGAAATTATCATGAGATATTTTAATAATTCAGAGTGAGGGGCAAGTCTTCCTAAACATCACAGAAAACCCAGAATGCCTAAAATGGAAGACTTAATAGATCTAATACATAAAATTTTAAATTTATGCATAGTAAGATACCATAAAGAAATCTAAAAACCTATTGTCAGCCTGGGAGAAAATGCTTACTGTATATATATAAAACTTTTAATATTTGTTGTGTATAAATATTTCTATAAATAAGATAGCCAATAAAAAAAATGAGACTGTAAAGGGACAGTTCATAAAGGATGAAATGGAATAGGGTGTAGCTCAGGATTACAGCATTTGCCTAGTATATATGAGGCCCTAGGTTTGATACCAAACACTAATAAAAAATTAAGTTAAAAAAAAAAGATGAGCCGGGCGTGGTGGTGCACGCCTGTAATCCCAGCACTTGGGAGGCTGAGGCAGGAGGATCAATGCGAGTTCGAGACCAGCCTGGGTTACAAAAGTGAGCTCAAGGCCAGCCTCAACTGCATAGTGAGACCTTGTCTCAATAAGAAAAAAAAAAAAAAAAAGATGAAATCTAAACATTGCTGATAAGGTTATGAAAAGTTACTCTCCAGGATAACCCAAGGAAATAAGGCATGTTCAACCTTTAGATTATCAGATTTTATCAGGTTGGGTTTTATCTGTGGAACAGCCTGAACAGCTCAACAGTATGGTAGGAATAGGGTTGTCTTTCACTCACTCCACTCAGAATAAGCCTAGAGTAACAGTGTATTACCATGTGTTTTCTATTGGACTCTTTCAAATGCCATCCTCTCCAGAAACACTCTTTCACTCTGGAGTCACCTCCACAGGATTGTCGTGCCACTGTTATGTCATGCCTCTCTTATAAACATTATAATATGTATTAACATCTACTTTGTATGACTGAGTTAACCCTGAGGTTAACCCTGAGTCTTTTTGCTCCCTGACTTCTTAGCACTTGTACAGTGTCTTAGACAGGGGAAAAGTTTTTAACACATTTATTAACTCACCACTATACTAAGGATTCTGACGATACCAAGGCCCTGACCTTAAAATATTCATGATCACGTAAAGGAAGCAAGAACATCAATTCAAACGTACTGCCAAGAGACAAGGCTGGTAAGAGGGGATGCACTGACACTACATGATCAGGGTGGGAGACTGAATCAGCCCTGTACTTCTGTTTGTGACCTTAACAGATGTTTTGTTCTGGTCCCTACCATTTCCCTCTCCTGGCTTTGCAGATGCTGTCTTTACTGTTTTCCTTCTTCACTGGGCTCACTCAACTCAAGGACCACGGCTGCTAGAAAAAAATTTCCTGGGCCTCTTCCCTTCTCTTCCAGTCTAAGCTAAATGCTTCCTCTACACATTCTTAAGTGCACATAGCTTTGCCTTAGGATTTATGATGTCATAACAAACACTGGTTTTATATGTTTGTTAAACAAAAATTTAACTTTTATAAGACAGGACCAAGTCTCACTCATCTTTAGCCACTTCCTCTGCCCTCATCACAGGGTAGCATATAGTTAACTGCTTGATAAATGTCTGTTGAAAATCAGACAGTAAGAAAACAGGACAGTGCGACCTATTCAAGAGATGGTAAGCAGCTCTACTCACAGTATAACAAATACTTAACTTCCTGGTATGCACCAGAAACTGCTAGGAATGAGAGCAGGCAAGCTATAAGCAAGTTGTGAGTCCTGTCCCCAGGAAGTGTCCACTTGGGTCTTTGTGTGGTGTGAATAAGGAGTGGGAATAGATGCAGATGGGTGACTCCCTGGGAACAGAGTCTTGAAAAACCTTGTATGCCAAGCTTAGAAACCAAACTAAATCATGCCTGGGAGGGAGCAGAAAATCTGCCAGGCCAGAACAAGCCAATGAGGCAGGTCAGGGTGCCAAATTATCTGTCCTTTTAGCATCTTTCCTTATGCCCTGGGCACACTCTTTTCACACTCACCTATGGGCACAATGATCCCAATGACAGCAGCAGTGACAGTTGAGCCCATCTTGTCACCTTCATTGCCATCTGAAAAACAAAAAGATTTACTCTATAACTGTGAATCCAAGTCCTGACTGGCCTTAAACAGTAAAAGATACCAACTGCTTCTCTTCCTCACTCTACAAGGATGAGTATGGCTAATGCTTAATAACAGGCTTTCCAGATCCTGCGACTCCTGTGAGGCAAGCAGCAGAGGGATGGGAAAACTAAATCTTCCAAATAAGCAGTCCAGCTGAGACTTAAACCCAGGACACGTGACCCAAATCCCTGCAACATCACAGTGATAGAAGGCTGGGGTTGTGCACGGTACAGCGAGTACTGGGCCACAGTGCTTTTCAGCCAGTATTTGTTGTGTGGTCTCTCTTGGTCTTGGTGGTCTGTCCATTAGGATTATTAGCTTAGTTTCTCTAAGTAATTAAATTAGGCCATAATAGTATAGTAGACTCCAGAGTTCCTGGGGCAGATTTTTTAGGTTCAAATCTCATTTCTTTTCTTTTTTTTTTTTTTTTTCCTTCGTTTTTGTTTTGTGTGTATGTGTGTGTGTGCGTATGTGTGCGCGCATGCACAGGGTCTCGCTACACAGCTCGGACTCACAGTGATCCTCCTGTTTTCTACCTCCCTAGTGCTGGGATTACAGGTATGTGCCACAACATCCAGGCTCCATTGCTGTCTCAGCATACCCCAGAGGTGGGGCCTGTGTGGCATGTGGTGACAGGGATCAAACCGTGGCCCCTGCGCTTACCTAAGCAAGCACTTAGTCTGTGAACCATCTTGCTGGCCCTTCAAATCCCATTTCTACTACTCACTTTCTGTATGACATTGGGCAACTTAATATACAGAGTCTGCCAAAAAATGTATATACCAAGAAAAAAATGGATAAATATTTTAATGCTAGATTTACTGAGACATCATGAGATTAAGTTAACCTCTGGCCTCCACAATTATTAGAGGGGCTCAAAGTAGAGGACATTAGCTGCCAGATATTTAGTGATATGGCCAACTGCTGAAGTGTATATACATTTTTGACAGACTTTCTATATGATGCTATAGTTACTCATCTTGAAAATAGGGACAATATTATTATCTACCTTTTAGGAATAGGTAAAAATTAAACATAAGTAATGTACTTAGCACTGTGCCTAGTATAGCTCTGCATAGTGCAAAGAGCATGGTGAGTGGGAATTATGGTGAGCCTTAAATTAAAGTACACTCTAAATGGAAAAATGCTTGGAAAATGAACTATATTTTTTAAAGTATCCTGTGCCATCTTTCTTACTCTCACAGTCATCTTCATTATAATATCTCTACAGTACTTTAAACAGGCTGCCTAAAGCATGCAGAGGGGTTACCACCTGCATTTGCTCTGAGTGAGAAGACTGCTCTTCAGCAATGGTCTCGATTCTATCCTTTCAGTGTGTCCAGCTCTCCGAGTCACCTCAAACAATCAAACTATTCAGGGAAGGAAAGACCTGTGCTACCTACGAAGCCAACAGCGGATGTGCTGCTATCCTCTTATTAAACCTCCATCTCGAGGAGGTCTGTGGGGGAGGCTAGTCAGAGACGCTGCTCCTAGGTGAGAGGGAGCGAAATTCATGTGTGTTCTACCTGCCTCTCCAAACTTCAGGGTGAGTGCTCAACTCTGTGAATCTTGATTCTCACCACACAATAGGCCCAATCAAAAAGATGTCACCAGGCTGCTTGGTGTCTGGGCCACTTATGTATAGAAAAAAAATGTAAAACTTAACATCCTTTCAAATGAAATCCCCTGTCAGGTTAATTCAATTAAAAAAGTATTTTCTGGTTAATAAAATAGAACAGTTGTAGCAGGGACAATTAGCAGCTTTCCATGATTTAGTAAGTAGTGAACTTAATTGTGTTCATAGCAGGGTTTAGAAACATTACAAGTAGGCTAAGGTTGTAAGTCCTGCAATGACAACAGCTCACTGAGGCTGACAGAACCGAGAGCAGAGCTTCTGAGCCCTGAGAGACCCCCAACCCCACCCCCCTCAGCCATCAGTGCTGTAGGAAACACATACACTCTGCAGCAGAGGCCGTGTGAGCACTTCCTCCTTGGCTTCTTTGGCCAACCTTGTCAAACAGGCTGAGGCTAGGTTCTTCTTTTTTATTGGAGAAGAAACAGGCTTAGAGATATGATGTACATTTCCTGCAGACTCCCTGTAAGCTAAGGCCACTCAAAACTCATAAACCTTGAGCTGGCATTCTCATTTTCTCTGCTTCCTTCTAGAAACACATTTTCAGCTCTAGTGTGATCTCTCTTATCTCCCAACCCAACCTGGCTCCCAGAGGACCCTCCCCTGTCATAGAAGAATACAGAGCTCATTTCCTTACAGTGTTGGGAGTGGTTGCTGATTGCAGGGCTCACAGTAGATGGACTGAGGCTGGGAGCCCCAGGGACACTGGCTGAGCTTGAGGCTGCAGCTGTCAGGCCTGGTGTCCCTGTGGTGTGGTTCTGGTAGGTAGAGCTGTGGATGGTGGTTCCAGGGGCTCTTGTGGTGGCATCTACTGTCTTTGTAGTAGAAGCCAACGTCGTAGTTGAGGTAGATTGAGGTGCTAGAAGAAAAGACCATGGAGGTCACCTGGACAGAGCATTTTGTTGCTTTCATGGTAAAAGATACTGCCTCTATGAATTATATATAGGAACTGAACCTCTTGGCTTAGCTCAGAGGCCACTTCTGGAAAGCCCTCCCTCAATCCCTGAAGGTTGTAGTTTTTACTTGCCTTTGGATAAAGATGAGTCATTTTAGAAGCATTTCACCCTGATCTTGTTACATCACTGGTATAAATTCTTGCTTAACTCTAAACAACTGAACCAGGAAATCATAAGCAATGCAGCCAACCTGTACTTAAAAAATAGGCTTTGGTCCTATATCACAAGTGACAAATAAACCTAATTTCTGGCTATTAGCACAAATCATGCAGCAAAAAGGCTTTACGTGGTGTCTCAGTCCTAGGTTAAGAAATAGGCCAGTCCATAGTTATTTAAAAATAGTAACTGAAGCTGCAGAGATAAAGGGTTTTGAACCTGAAGTTTTGAAGGGGTTCCAGAAATCACCTGAAGTTGAATTAAATTTTTTTTTACCTATACATGTACTTTTTCTTGGGAAAAGAAAAAGCCTGGGAAAGCCTCAGGGGACATGCACATTCAAAGCACATGAAACAAAAGGGGGGAATGTGGAAAGGCGAGGAGTACGCAGAGAGGAGAGAAACCCCTGGAGCACACTACATCACATGGTGGGCTCTGGCACTGCCAGGGGCACTTCTCCTGGGACCCCTGCTTACTTTGGTAGCACCTCTTCATGTCTGGGCCCAGCCACATGGAGTCAGGACAGGCACAGGTATACTTGGGAGAATAGCTGGTTATCTGAGGAGCAGGAAGGCACAGGTACTCACAGCCTCCATTGGGCTGGGCATTCAGCTGGCAAGCATCTTCAGCTAAGGGTAGAGACAGGAAGTTAGGGCACAGATGGGGCAAGCCAGGTCTTCCCACCTCCCAAGGATAATGCCCACCTACTCTGGTTCTCAGAAGCTCTCTCCAGTGCACCAACTGGGTGCTGTCTAGCACTGTACCTAATCCTTACTCTCATTTGACTCTTACAACACTTCTAGAGCTGGGTGTTATGGGCCATGTTGACAGAGTAAAACCATGTAGCCTCAAAGAGAACAAACTTGTCCAAGATTTACCTCTAGGAATTTTGTAGATAGAATTTAAACTGTAGACAGAATTTAAATTGAAGTATGGACTCTAAATCCCATGTGGGCTTTCTCCCCCATGTCACCATCTCTCTTACTTAAATTTCTAGATGTAAAAACAGGCACTAACTTCTTTTACTTTCCCACCTTCACACTGGCAGCCAACACTTTAGCTACAGTTAGAATTACTATAGCCTACTGATGAGGAGACAACCTAATAACAAGATTCCTAGATTCTATTCCTAGCCCACAGGCTGACCTATCATGTGCCCTTAGGATGTATTACTTTATACTACTGCAAAATGGGTACAAATAGCAAATGAAAAGCAATGTGTCATGGTGGAAAGCACTTTGGAACTAAACAGGGCTTTGTTTAGGTTTCAGTTCTGCTACCTGCTAACATTATTTTATGTTGCTCAACTTGTTTCTTCAACTGTTTTTTTTTTCTTTTTTTTGGGGGGGGGTCTTTTTGAGACAGGGTCTTGCCATGCAATTCAGGCTGGCCTTGAGCTCATTTTTGAAGCCCAGGCTGGTCTTGCACTCACATCAGTCCTCCTGCCTCAGCCTCCCAAGTGCTGGGATTACAGGCATGTACCACCATGCCCAGCTTCTTCAACTGTTAATAAGGATAATATGCATACTTTGAATTGTCAAGAATAGGAAATTACTTATTTACTTATATCCAGCCTTATTTCCCAAAGGTCTGGGACAAGGAGACAAATATGTCAGGCTAATGCATTCTACAAGAGATTGTTGCTATTCCTGAAGCTGCTGAATCATGACGTGAACATAAACGCAGCTCACCTAGTACAGGGGGAGGGTGGAGGCAAGCAACCAGGGAGGAGCGAGTGCTCACCTCGTGGCTGCTTCAGCTCGTGGAAGATGACAATGTCATGTGGGTTATTGAGGTTCTCAGCTAGGGTGGAGATTTCTAGGCCATTAAGCCTATTTGCACTGAAAATGGCCTCATTCTCCAGGTCTGTCCAGAATACCTTGTCCTGTGAGGAACAGATACAGAGGACAGGAAACAAGTTTCAACCTAGGATGTCAGCCTGAAAATTTGGCCCCGAGCCATAGTGACAAGAACTGCCGGACCTTTCCCCTGAGCTATTCTGTCCAGATTCTCAAGGGGACTCTCAGTCTCTGATCTACAAAGCCAGCTCTCCAGTTTCTATCTGAGAGGATCAGCTGGTAAGTCTATGCTCTGACCAGAAGGCCACTAAACTACTGATGTTAAGTTATCCCTGCTTCCTGGAGCTAGCAGAAACCCAAGGTTGGGTCTCTTTAGCTATTACAGGCACCTAGGGCCAAGATGGGAGGGGATGGGATGTATGAGCTGCTGAAGATTTCTGGACCTTCACAGCCCCTGGGTAGACACACACAGGAGTCCACGTGGTTGAATGAATACAAGCCTACACAAGTATCTGAAGTATGCATTCCTATAGACAAATCCAGAACACATATAGCCAGGAGTTAATCTACACACATAAAGTCATACTTGTAGATAAATAAGCTTCCCTAATATTGGGATACATATTTGCACTCACAAACTCAGCACATAGAAGAATGTACACTTTCATTGACGCATTTATACATACATGTGCATACACAATGCTTGACATCTGCCACAGCTACATTCGAGCATGTATACAGGTATCCAAACATACTTGTCTCTCCTTTGAAGCAGGAGCTAGGCTTAGAGGTAGAGTTCTGCTCATAATTTTAGAGGAGTGCTGAGTGAAGCTACTCCAAGGAAATGCTGCCAGTTCCTACCAGAAAGCACTGTCCTTTTGCTTTCTCTCCTTGCTGGCAATTAGTTTTATAGAAGAGGTGGGTGTATGTGAACACGATAGTTTCCACTTTCTTCATTCCCCAAGAAGAAAGATTGTTAGGGTCAGGACCCAAGAGGGTCTTGACTCTTCAACTTCCTGGAGCTTTGTGAAACCTAAAATAATGTCTGACTCACTTCTCTGATCCTAGCATCCAGCAAAGGTCAGCGGAAGTATGGTGAACTGTAGAGCATCTCTTAAACCATTTGCTACAGTAAAAATTCTATGACAGTATGCACTGCTTCTTCCCTTCTTCTCTGTCTTGGGTATCTTCTGTGTATGTGGCATAGTACTGGGCGCTCTGGGTACAGACAGGAAGATCTAACCTGATAGGCTTACCCTCTTTTGCTTTTCCACCTTCACACTGGCAGCCAATGCCTCAGCTACAGTTAGAATCACTACTGCCGACCGATAAGGAGACAACCTAACAGCAAGATTCCTAGATTCTATTCCCAACCCACAAGCTGACTTACTAGGTGCCCTTAGGACACATTAGTTTATACTACTGAAAAATGAAAAGCAATGTCATGGTGGAAAGCATTTTGGAACTGAATGGGCCTTTGTCTAGATTCCAGTTCTGCTACCTGCTAACATTATTTTACCTCTCTCAACTTCAGTTTCCTCAACTGTTAGTAAGGACAATATGCATACTTTGAATTGCCAAGTATAGGAAATGTACATCCTATTCTCGTAGAGAGAAGATCTTGACTAGAGAGAAGGACTATGAGAAGGACCATGAGAAAGTGCTCTTGGGAAGTGAGCACAGGAAAACTGCCAGGCAGACAGTGGACTGCAAGGCTTCGTATGGAGGAAGCCTTCAGTTTGTGTCCATCTCGGCTGCCTTCCCTGTTCCTTTGTTTCCATCTGCACAAGTCCCCAGGCTTCGTCTTCCTAGCAATACCACACTTCCCTTTATGGGGCTTACCTCAAACACAGCTATCCCAAAGGGGTGGCCCAGGAAATGACTGGAGACAATCAGTATCCTTCTGTTGCCTCCACTGAAGTCAATGCTGGACAGCTTGTGCAGCTTGGAGTCCACCCAGTACAAACGCTGGTTCAGGAGGTCTTGGGGAGGAGGACAGCAAGGAGGTATCAGGTCATCAACCTGGGACCCCAGCCTGATCTCTGCTTGTCTATTCCCACATTCCCAGGCCTCATACTGAATGAGCCCAGCCTATGGTAACAACCATCAAAGAACAAAGGCACTAGCAACAACAGGGGACCCAAAAAATGTTAAGGCTCCAAGATCAGGTGCGAGAGAGTAGGCTTCTGACTCAGGGAGGCAGAGCTCACCCAGGGCGATTCCATTGGGCCACTCAATATCGTCTGACACCAGTGTCTGGCGTTCCACACCATTGAGCCCCGACTTCTCAATCTTGGCCTGGTACCCCCAGTCAGACCAATACATGAACCTGAAAGAAGAATCCAATTTGGCTTCTTAGTAGGGTCATCATTGGGGTGGTCTGAGTCAGAAAGGCTCAACCCAAGAATAGATGAGGATTATGCATAGTGAGCACTAGAAAGTCCTCAGAAATCCCTTGGAAGTATCAACTGTCAGAATTGGCAGGCACTGTGTACAGCTTATTTAAAACCTGAAGAAAGTTACATTCCCATAAGGGCTCTAAGCTTTGGCTATATAGCCTGTGGACCTGAGTTACCCACTGCAGCAGCTCTAAGCAGAGCCCTCCAGGGTCAGTGTGGGGAGAGTCTACGTAAACTCTTTCCAGAACTGATGACTTTCCCAACTCAAGTAAGGCTCCCTTTGACCCTTGTCAGTTAGTATGTAGTAGCTTTCCTGCTGGGACCCTGGCAGACCCACAGTGGATCGAGATAGGCATAATCATATGGCTGAGGGCACAGGATCTCACAGGTGCTCGCTCACCAGTTCTTCATGAGAATAGTGAGCAGGGCTGAAGTGAAGGCTGAAGAGAAAGCTCAGGGTCCCTCACAGTGGCCTGACATGTGAAGGAAGCATGGTGAGTTATTAACGTCTCATGGCTCTCATACCCTTGCATGTGGCCAGCCCCAGCCAGCTGTGTTCACCTGAAGAAGTTCTTCTGCTGTTAAACAGCTAAGCAAACAGTAGAAGGAAGAAGCCAGTGAAGCTGGTAAATGTAACATGGCACAACTGCTGAAAAACTGACATATCTCAAGGAAAGGAGAGAGTCCTGCTCCGTTCAGGATTCCTAACCCTGAGCAGTGGCCAGAACAAGGCAGTAGGGAAGTAAGTGTGCAGTGAAACTAGGTAGCTGGGGCAGAACAGATCTAGTGACCCTGGACCACAAATCTTGCTGGCTATTCTGTAAGCATGACTCAGGTAACTCTTAAGGCCAGTGAAGGAAGTTATAGAGAGAGACTGTGCGAACAGCTGCCAGGTGCATACCTGCAGTGACCTAAGGAAAGGCCTCTGTCCCAGAAGCTTCTCCCAAGCAGTCTCCTGAGCCCTGCTCTGCTCTGCTCTGAGTTCCAATTCTGAGGCAAAATGAGTGAGCAGGGCATCCATAAAGAATCTGGTGACCAATGCCTGAAAAACCTTGGGTGTGTGTAGAGGGGAGGTTGACAGTGTAAGGGACCTAAGTGGACTTCTTCACAGCCATTGTCTGAGAGGTCCAGAGCCTTCTACAGCCCTGAGATAGCTCTTGTGCCAGAAACATAGCCTCTGAGCACTTACAGTGGGGGAATAAGTAGTTTGGGTGGGGACACTCACCCTCGCAGGGGGTCCACAGCAATAGCCCGGGGTTCACTGAGGTCTTCTCTGAAGAGAGTGCATCGGCGGCGACCATCAAGTGTGGCCACTGAGATGGTCTTATTACCTGAGTCTGTCCAGTAGATATGCTTGTGAACCCAGTCCACTGCCAGGCCCTCTGGAGAGTACAGCTGCTCACCAATGAGGACCTCCTGGTCTGCTGGGTTGCTGGCCTTGTCCATATTGGCACTTAGGAGAGATGAGAGCTGGCCATTGACACATGTTCCACCCATGGTCCCACCTGGAGCTCCCTCTGCACCCTTCCCTTTCACTTCTTTCTGGGCCATCGAAGTGGCTTTTATTTTTTTTTTTTTTTGTCTTTTTGAGACAGGGTTTCCCTATGCAGTTGAGGCTGGCCTTGAGCTCACTTTTGTAGCCCAGGCTGGTCTCAAACTTGCACCAATCCTCCTGCCTCAGCCTCCCCAAGTGCTGGGATTACAGGCGTGAACCACCACACCCGGCTCGAAGTGGCTTTTAGAGAAACTTGGCTAATTTCTGTGCAAGACATTCCCTGGGCCACCAAGGCAGAGATATAGGCTTGAATCAGCACAGTCTCTGGTCTAGCAGTATCCAACTTAATGATAGACAGAAGCTTACAGTCAGGCATAACACATACATAACATCTTACCACACCTTAGATGCCATGGCAGGAGGGAAAGAGAGACTATAACATCGTGGAAACTGGGAAAAGACTCTGCAGCAGAGTCCTGAAGGACTAGTTTACCAGTGGTATAAAGATAGAAAGCTCTTCCAGGTAAAGTAAGCAGTGAATGCTGGTGCACACGGTGAACATGTTGTGGAATCATGCGGTGTCCAGGGAGCAGGCTTGTGGAATTTAAGACAAATGCAGGCAGTGACCACATCCTCATTGGCTCTGGGTACCATGCCAAAGTACTGGGATTTTATCTCAGGCCACAAGGAAAGAGTGGATAACTAAGCAGGATGTGGTGGGACAGATGTGTAAGACCACCTCAAGTGGATGGATTGAAGGGGAGGGGGGAGCGAGACAAGGAAACTGGTGTGGACGCTGTCATGGTGCGAAAAGAAGAGGCCAAGGACAGGGAGTCCACTGAGACTGGACCGAGTGGCTGAGGATGCATGCATAGATACTCCTAAGGCACCACTACAAAGACTTTGTTTCCCAAATACTGCCATTCCTAAGGCTTTCTTCCCCTGCACATCCTTCTCTCTGGTGACTGGTTTCATGGTCCATTGCTATCCATAATTCTGACTCTTGAAATCCACCCACTCTCCTAAGGTCTTAACCTCCATGGACACTTTGAGGTCAAACACATTCAAATTATTCATCCTCATTCCCATCCCTCAGTTAATCAGACAGACTGCCAACCTCCACCCCAGCCCTCCTCTAGTGCTTCCCACCTCCGTGAGCAGCATTCACAAAAGTCCTCAGCTGGAGATTCCCCAAATACCCTTAAGGTTAATTTTGACCCTCCCTCCCTCCCTCAGCTCTATATCCAATCTCTCATCAAGTCCTCTTCCAGACAGGTACGGTGGCACAGAATAATCCCCATGCTCTAGGAAGCTGAGGCAGGAGGACTGCAAATTCTGCCCAGCTTGGGCAATTCAGTACCTTAGCAAAACTCTCTCTAAGAATAACAAGCAGATTAGGGATACGGGCCCTGGGTCCAACCCCCAGTTTCAAAAAATAAAATACGAAAAACAAAAGCGCCTCCTCTTCCAGTCCCAGTTGCTCCAGCCGTTTCTGTGTGCATAAATGTCAACTCAGTATAGCTCTGCTTTGGGGGAGGTAGGAATCTGGCTGATACAGACTAGCACCTGGAGTATCTGCTTCCATCCTCACAGCTACCCCATCATACTTCCAGCACGGACTCAGTGTCTATCCAGTGTCTGGTATCAGCAGTCCTGCCAACTAGATCTTCAGCAAGGAAAGACAGGACTGCCTGAGGGGACCCAGACATACAGGCTGGTGGCCACAGAGAAGAGACTCCCCAGAGCACGAGAAGCCTCCCAAGCACTAACGTCCACTGCTATGGCCACAGACAGGTCACACACAGAGGTACAGGATACTGCCTTTCCAAGTGATTTCTTAGCCCTCAGGCTGGGCTGGAGGTCTCCCCTGTACTTCCTCCATTCTCTACTCAAGGACCAATCTGAGTCATCTTGGAGCCCTCAGAGTCTGACACACAAATACATGCACTGCATTGGAAGTATTGGCCAGAGCCAGAGAGTTCTTCCTTTTGGCCATGGTTGAACAATTCCTGTTTTGCACGTCCCTGCTAATGGTCAGACACAGCCCAGCACTGTGGGTTCAAAACTGCTCTCCCACCAGAGTTGTCAGCACAGCTGGCCCAAGGGGTGAGGTGCTGGAGTGCCACAGTCACCATCATGCTACACCCTTTCACAAGCCCAACTCTTGAGAAGCCTTGAGGCAGAGGTCACTCTTAAACTCTGCCCGCTGCCCAGCCCTCACCCCCACCACCCCAGGCCTGGCTGCAGGGTAGGCACCACCCACCTATAAATCTTGCGGTAGGAGAGGTCACACCAGTAGATGCGATTGGTGGCAACCTCCACATCGAGTGCCACGACGTTCTTGAGCATGGGGATGAGGCGTGAGTAATTCCGCTTCACCAGGTCTATCCGCTGCACTTCATGCCGGTTGGTAAAAATTAGGGATGGGTTTCTGCCAGCTGCCAAGGAGAAAGGTTCCAACAGGGTCACTGCAAAAGGCAGTGAGTCTGGCGACCAAAGTCTGCCACTAGTTTGCAGTGTGACAGCTCATTTTCTACTGGGTAGTGGAGCAGATGAAGGGAGTTGTACCAAAGTGTGGGAAGCAAAGCACCATGTGGACAAAAGTTATCTTCTCTTGGTCAACCGCAAGTTCTCCCAAATCTATTGTGGCTCCCCATTTCCTCCTTAAGCCTACGCTGAGGCCTCCTGAATAGTGCAAGCCCGTTCCCCTGTCCAGCCCCCTAATGCACCTTGCTCTCGGCTACCACATGCTGTCATTACCCCCAGCACAGGGCAGTGCTGCATCACCTCAGGCCTCTGCTCACATCCTCCCCTCCACCCAGGATGCATTTCTTCCCAGCGACTACTCCCTCCCATGTGCCTCCCTTCCCCTGGCTTAGTTCAAACTGGGACCACCTTGGCAAACAAGTGCCTCAGAAAGATGGCTCAATATGTGTGTCAGACAGCAGCTCCCAAGGTGCTTGCTGGGGGTCTTTCTATAGACAAGGCAAGAGCTGAAGCTGCAGAAATGCAGGGCTGAGTAATGAAGAACTACAAACTGGGTAAATCTGCACTTTATCTTGAGCCAGCGGCAGAGGCGGGACATGTGACATTTGACACAGGTGATAAACACGCAGCAGACATAACACAACTGCCCGTGAACACACACAATCTATTCGTAGACTTGTTAAGATTTTCAGGAAAATCTCTAGGGACCTACACATTCCTGGTGACTCCAGGTTGTGAGAAGGTCACCATCCCATCAGCTGTGAGCAAGGGCTTAGCAGTGGCTGCCCCAGGCTCTTTGAAATGTACCGGGCCACTCTCAGGCACCAATACCAGCTAAGTGGTAGCTCCTAGAAACACCTGTCCCTGGAGCAGCCTGAGGCTTCTCCCTCTTGTGTCTTCCAACTGACATTTCTGTTGGCCGCCTGGTCCCCGCCTGCACATCTGCGCCAGGCTAATGTGTGCTCTGGGGGCATGGCTGGCCCAGCACAGAACCAGGTGGGGGTGGGAGCTGGGCGTGCATTGCGATGGAGACTATCTCAGGGCAAGAGTGAGAGGAAGCCTGGGATACAAATGCAAGGCACAGAAGACAGGGCTCAAAATGCAAGAAAGGGACAGAAGGAAAGCTGGTCCATAGGTCTAGCTCTGCTCCTGACAAACTGATTCTCCTCTCTCCAGAAGACAGCAACGTCACTAACCTCTCTGAAGTCAGGAGCTGGGTGAGAGGGGCATCTGGAGGTGATCTTTAGTGCTAGCTGTGACAGCTACAGAGTATTTGTGATGAGTATGTATTTATTTATTTTTTTTTTAATTTTTTTTTTTTTTTTTTGTCTTTTTGAGACAGGGTCTCACTGTGCAGTTCAGGCTGGCCTTGAGCTCACTTTTTGTAGTCCAGGCTGGTCTCGAACTCGCACCGATCCTCCTGCCTCAGCCTCCCGAGTGCTGGGATTATAGGCGTGCGCCACCACACCCGGCAAGTATTTATTTATTTATTGTCTTTTTGAGACAGGGTCTCACTATGCAGTTCAGGCTGGCCTTGAGCTCACTTTTGTAGCCCAGGCTGGTGTTGAACTCATACTGATCCTCCTGCCTCAGCCTCCCAAGTGCTGGGATTACAGGCATGCGCCACCATGCCAGGCTATGTGATGAGTTTTTATTAATTGTACTTTAAATAGTCATATATATGGCTTTTTGCATACACACAGACAGTTGTGTGTTGTCTCCACTGCCCAAATATAACATGTTACATGTTATGCACATTCTACATGGAGATAAAAACAGGTGATGAGGTGAACATGTGTCACATGGTATGCAATATGGGTGATTAAGGGAGGTTTATGGACTACAATTCAAGCCCATAAACTGACTTTTGTATTTTAGGGAAGGGTCTACAAGTTTTCAAGGTCTCACTACCAGATCAGACTCATAGTGATCCGCCTGTTTGTAGCCTCACAAGAGCTGGGATTATAGGCGTGCATCTCAGTTGCTGTCTCATCGTACCCCGGGACGGGGTTGACACAGCAGGCCTGGATCGAACCCCTGGTCCCAGCACCTGTTTGCAGGCACTTTAATCCGCTGAACTATTTGGTTGGCCCTAAAGCCCGTGGCTTTTATTATAATTGATATATTTGTCATTTATTATATTTATGTATAGGGACCTCTAGACTTTCACATACAACTGATTATTCAGTATCTCTACTTGGACATCAAAATAGTTTTCTTACATTCAACATGTCCCCAACATTATGGATTAAACAACGAAGTGACTGGAAGCAGACAAAGCAGAGAACATCAATAGCAAAACCACACACTTATGTACACAGGATGAATCAGACATTGGTCTCAAGAACCTTCAAAAGGTTCAGCATATTGATTATAGCACAATGTAATGCTAAAATT
>PVJA010035810.1:0-21575 GCA_004027025.1 Myocastor coypus | reverse complement strand
AGTTAGTCGCGGGAACGCAGAGGCGGGGCAGAGGGGCGCAGGGGCTTACCCGCGGCGGGTGCCAGCTCTTTATTTCTTGAAGAGAACAAACAGCACAATGCACAATTCCTTTCTTTCTTTGTTTTTCTTTCTTTCTTTCTTTCTTCTCTTTTCCTCTCCTCTCAACGGCAACTGTGTTTTCTGGACTGACCTTAAACTTCTAGACTAAACAAATCTTTGTGCTTCACCCTCCTTTATATCTAGGACTAGAAGTACCCATCATCATGCCTGACTAAACCATAATCTTCGGCAAGGAAAAAAATGTAGGATTGGGGTATGGATTAGCACTAACAGCAGCATACTTTCCTAGCATGCCTAAGACTGATTGATACTCTGGCGCTACAAATAAAAAATAAAATTAAATAAACACATAAAATAGTAACTGTTTTAGAGGAAAAATTATTCTGTAATGACGAGCTTCTATATTTTCTTATCAGACAAAGATGTACTTTTCAGATTTGTAAATATTATTTATGTCTTCTTTAAAGTGAGAGTATTTGCGTATGTTAGATACCTTTCTCATGAGAGAGATAAAGTTTAGCGAAGTTCGTACAAGCAAAAGAAAGCTTCTACCTATGCTGAGAGTATCCTAAGATATCTAGTTTTCATTTTGTTTCTTTGTGTTTGATTTAGTAATTGAATGAACAATCAGAATCAGAGGGCAAATGTGGGAGAAAGGCAACAGCTAGAGTGGGTGTGACAGCCATGCCCTAAGTGCCACGGCACTCTCTGACATTCAAATGTCCTTCAGTAGGACAACACTAGCTTACGTAGATTGGGAAGCTAGGTCTAAGAGGAGAAAAAGAAGGAACTGAACATATTACGCGTGAAGGGCAAAAATAAAGTTGCTCAGATGAGTGCAGTGTAGCAATCAGAAACTGGAAAATTATCAGTCATTATGGAATTTTCAAGGTACAATGAATTCAGAGATCGAAGACAGAGAAGCTTAAGATAGGAGATACCTGGAAAAAGGATAATGAAGTCAGTTTGAGTGGATAATCCCCATGTCGCTCAAATCTTTTTTAAGATTTTGAGAAAATTTAGAGATTTGTTTATGGTAGATGCATCCCATCACATTAAACCCTAAAAAGATATCTATCTATCTATCTATCTATCTATACATAGATATATTTGATATTGGAAATATAATACAACCACGAACAGCAAAATATTCCTTTACCTAGCCGAAATGGTTCTTCTGCATCTTTGTGTAGTACACAGCATTTTAGTTCTGGAAGAGTGTTGCTCGGATGCCTTTGGAACAGTGACCCCAACTGTCTTAGGGAAATAACAATTCCTTCGTGTAGTTGCAGAGCACACAGAGATGGCAGTCCCCTGACCTTTCTGCACTAAGAATGTTGCTATGAAGCTGTACCCTGCCTCCATGATGAGTAAACAAACATTTGGGAAAGAGAAAGGCCCATCCAGTCAAGTAAGCATTGATTAGCAGTCCAGCCTGATTCCCCTATCAATGGATCATGTATAAATGATGAATCAAGGGAAGGACTGAAGATCAAAGACCAACAAAGCAAAGACTCTGAGTTAACCTTTGTGTGAGGTGAGATCTTACTAAGCTAACACCCCGGCCTTCGGCACAGCACCCTCTCGTGCTTAATGTGCATTTATGCTTAGGAGCCTGTTTACTACTTTGTGCGGGGCCCAGCAGGGTGGCTCAGTGGTCTAAAGTGCCTGCTTAGGAAAGCTTGGGTGGCTGCAGGGACTGTGGTTCGATCGCCAACACCACATGCTGCGTGCTGCGCCAGCCCTGCCCTCAGGGCAGGCTGAGCCAGCCATAAAAATAAACAAACAAATGCAAGTTCTGAAACAAGAAAAAAAAATACTCTGTGTGTGCACGTTAATAGGCTCACTTCAGGCAGAGGCATGCGTAAGTCTTCTGGATCATATCTTTGACAAGAGAAAGTTATAATTTGCAAGTGGATTTAGTAACTTTGTTGCTGTTATTTTGGTTGTTTTTATTTCTATTTAGACAGTCTCCACTGTGTTGCCCAAGATAGGCTCTAGCTCTGGGGCCCAAGTAGTTATCCTGATTGAAGCTCCCAAGCAGGTAGGACTACAGGCATGGTAGCACCACGTCTGTCTGAAGAGTGTACCTTGGAAGGTAGCCTTGTTTAGCACAGGAAATAAGGAAACAAGTTAGAACCTTTGTGTACACTCCCTTTTCTCCGACCCCCATTGCTTTGTATTGACATCATGCATTGACACGGCTGCTATCCCCACCTGACTACAAGCTCCAAGGTCAGGAGCCATGTTATTTCCATTTTTTTTCTGTTTCAACTCCCAACATATTGCTCTTTGGTTTAAAGGAACTAATGTATTTGTGTGGTTCATAAATTGTCTCTAAGGACTATTAACTAATTCAGGGAAAAAATACACTCCTATTGAACTTTAAAAAGCCAAGTCCAGTGAAACGCAGATCAATGCAAGAGACCTACTACATATAATGTATAGTTCTGTCACGGAGATAGGAATTAATTAAAGTGGATCTCAAAGCATACATTATTATTCCTGTTCTTTTCCAAAGTACCAGATAGGGTTTCTGAATTTTTCTGTAAATTGGTAGGCATCTTCTGCCATACTCTCTTCCGTGGACAGTACATGGACATAAGTTTCTCATGTTCAGTTGAGTGGAGTGACAAATCTGATCTTGTGTTGGGCAGGTTTCAAAGTCATTGAGTTCTTTCACTTCCAATTATAGTTTTTTATCATTAAATGCATAAGGTAACATAAACTTTAATAATGTATATGCTAAGTTCAAGACCTGATGATGTAGAAGGGAGTGGCCACACCACGAGGTAAAAATAAGGAGCAGGAACAGTGAATGAACTGAAAAGAGAAATAGAAGAAGGTGAAATCATGTGTCATTCAGCCAATATGAAGTTTTAAAGAAGAATTTATTAGAAAATTCAGAATTTTGCTGAAGTGAGAAGAAGCGAAAGGTGTAGGTTTAGTAACACCATCAATGTATATAACCACTTCCACAAACTTCAAATTACTTGTTTCTGTGGATAACAGACAGGCTGAGAAAGTGCCGTAGGAATCTGGGCACATGTGTCAGTCTACAGGACGTCCTCTTCACATACACTTAGAAGCCAGCGGTTTCTCAGGTACGCATAGAAATGTCTTCAACTCAGCGATATAGGTTAGGAAAAGCTGTGAGCCCTGCCCTCTGCCCAGCAGACATCAGATCCCTGTTGCCCTTCACCCCAGAGGCAGAGGCCAGCAGCCTCCCCACAGAAATAACTAGACTGGAATAGAAAAAAACTAGAACCTTTAGCTTCTCCTTCATTTTTCTCAAGTTTTCCCTTTGTGGAATCAGACATTGAGAACTGGAACCTCTAACAGAAATTGCAAGTATGGGGAAAACTAGAAGTTCATATTTTATTCCCCGGGGAAAAGAGCCAGCTCAGAAAAAAAAAAAAAAAAGAAGAGTGTATTTTAAATTTACACTGTATGCTGATCCTTGGTACTTTGACAGCAAAACTAAACAAGAGGACAACAAAAATCTATTACAGAAAAATATTAACATCATGAGAAAACCCTTGAAATACAGGAAAATAAATTTCCATAGTCAATACACAGTAAGTTTAAATACTCAGTTTTTAGCACAAATAATCATAAGGAGTATTAGCAATAAGAAATTATGGCTTATAAAAGGGGGAAATGTTGAACAGAAAAGTTCTCTCAAAAAGACATGGTAGCCGATATACTACACAAGGACTTTAAAACGGTTATCCAAAATATATTAAAGGAGGGCTGGGGAGATAGCTCCATGGCACAAGTGCCTGCCTGGCAAGTATAAGGTCGTGAGTTTGAACCCCCGTCCTGCCAAAAATATATTTTAAAAAATAAAATATATTAAAGGATTAAAGGATGAGGTGGAGGAACTTAAGAAAATGCTACATGCATAATATGGAAATATGCATTAAGAAATAGGAACATAAAAATTAGAAAGAAGAGTTGGAAAGTACAGTAACTGAATTGAAAAGTATAGGAGGGATCCAAAGGCAGATATGATTAGACTGGAGAAAATATTAGTGAATTTGAATTGAGGACAGGAAAAATTAAGTCTGAGTGATAGAATTAAAAAATTGAAGAAAATTAGCAGAGCCTAAAGCATTGGTGAGACATGTGTAGCACTGCATTTGTCATCAAAATTTTAGATCAGAAGGCAATAATCAAGATATTCAATATGGTATGTATGTGGGAACCTGTGAACCGAAGAACCTTCTGTCCAGTAAATGTGAGGGAGAAATTAAAACATGCCCACACAAACAAGAGCTAAGGAAAATCATTAGCACTGCACTACGAAAAATGCTCAAGGAAGCATTATATAATAACCACAAGCCATATGAGAAAAATAAAAATCTCAGTTCATATCTAAATACAGGCAAATAAGCAAACAATTGCAAAAGCTAATTTTCTAGCCATAGTTTGCAATTCAACTTTTTTTGTTTTCTACATATTTGAAGGTTATATATACATATATATATGTAAAAAATGGTGAAAAAAACTAAATAGGGAATCAGAGCCAGTGAGATGATTCAGTGGTCTAAAGCACCTGCTTAGGAAAGCTTAGGCAACCACAGGGACCATGGTTCAGTCCCCCGCACCACATGCTGCACCTGCCCCAACCCCAGGGCAGGCTGAGCCAGCCATTAAAAAAAAAAAAAAAAAAAAAAAAAAAAACTTCAGTAGGAACCCACAAAATGAAGTGCCCACATAGTCAACAACATCTGAAAATGTTCTCACTCTCACTAGTCATTAAGAAACTCCAAACTGAAATTAAAATAAGCTATTGCTAACCCTAAAGAACAATTGACATTTTAAAAATGATAACACCAAACATGTACAAAGATATGGAGCAAATGGAATTCTCACATACAGTTCATGGCATTATAGACTGATTCAGTGGCTTGGGAAAATCTTTTCATATTACTTTCTAAAGTTGAACATACCTGCAGTTTTAGTCCTTCACATATACTTTAGGTCTTTGTGCGTTGGTTTGCCTTGGTACTAGGAATTGAACACAGAATCTTTTGCTTTTCAGGCAGAAGATGTGCTGCTTCACTACATCCCAGGCCCAAGATGCACTTTTTAAAATAGTTAACTAATTTTTGTGGCCACCTCAGCCTACCTTGTGGGTGGAGCTGGCACAGAATGTGGTGCTGAAGATCGAACTGTGGTCCCTATGCACTTGCCTAAGCTTGCCTTAACAGGTCCTTTACATTTCTAAGCTATTTCACCGCCCCCCAATATGTATTTTATATAAGAACATATACATGCACACCAAAGGACATGAGTTGAAAGGCTGTAGAATCTGTATTCTGTTGTGCTCACTTCGGCAGCACGTATACAGTATTACTAAAAATCTCAAGTGAAGACAATAATCAATAGAATGGATGAAAAATAAAACAATGAAGTATTAAAAGTAGGGCACTATTGACATTTGGGGCTGCTAATTCTTTGTCCTGAGACGCTGACCTCTACACTGGAGGGTATTCAGCAGTGTCCCTGCCCTAGCTACTCCCTACATACCAGCAAGAATCCCCTTGATACAACAACCGCAGATGGCTCCAGACACTGCCAAATATCTGCTTGGAGGATGTGATTCCTCAAACCTACTGAGTGTTGTGCTATCAAGTAACAAAAATAAACTTGTGTTACTTGCAACATAGAAAACAGACACATATATAGTGTATGAAGACAGCTAGGTGCAGAGAAGTACAGGCTATGTGATATCATTTAAATACAATAAAGCAAGTGTCTTAGTCTTCTCTTGTTGCAGGAACAAATGCCTGACACCCAGAATGAAGGAAGGAAAGGTTTATTTAACTCTCAGTTACTAGAGGTTTCAATCCATACTTGGGTGGCTCTAAGGCAGAGAGGCACATGGCAGTGGGCAGCAGGTCATGGCGGTCATGGCAAAGAGCAAAAGAGCAAGTGCAAACAGGCAAGAGCAGACGCAATAATGGCAAGAAAGCAAGTCTGTCTCCCTCAGGTTACATTTAGGCCACCTGCCCCAGGCTGGGTATAGCACTCGCACTCATAATCCCAGGGATGCTCACACCCGTAATCCCAGTGCATCATGAGTTAATGTGAAGTCCGCCCCCGCCACATGACTGCATGAGTCTTGGCGCGGGGGGGGGGGGGGGGGGCAACTAGACACAAAGCGTAATAACAGGCTGAACAAACATTTGCGATTGCTATTGAGACTTTTATTATTTAGGGATGACAATGACTAGGTGGTGGTATATCAAAGGGGAACTCCTGGTGGTTGTATTTTCTGAACATCCTCATTTAGGCAGCGCTCCCCTAGGTATGTTTTCTGTGAAAATCCACCAAGCTGGATCCTTGTGATTCGATATACGTACTCTGTTTCACGAACAGGCTACTACAGAGCATGTGTGCAAGCCTGAAGCTAAGGAGAGAGAGACATAATTCCAGAATGGGATGAAAATGTAGAAAAGCAGAGCTCAAAATTCAAAAAGGGGTGGGACCCAATATTTTAAGGTGAAACAGAAAGAAAAAGCACATTATAGTGAAATGAAAGCAGGAAGGGAGACCAGTGGTGAGCGTAGAAGAAAGGTAGCACACGCCGGAGGGTCCAGTCGAGACCTGAGAGCTGAGACGGGAGGATGGCCCGAGGCCAGGAGTTCTAGGCCAGCCTGGGCAACAGAGCAAGAGCCTAGCTCTCAAAGGGTGGAAGGAAGGGAGGAAAGAAGGAAGAAGAGAAGGAAGAAAGAGGATGGGGAAGGGAAAGAGAAGGAGAGGAAGAAGGGTAAAAGAGGGAAAGGGGCAAAGAGGAAGGGAGGGAAGAAGAAAAAAATTTCACTGAGGCATGGAGAATAAATGATTCCTGCTTCAGGCTACTCACCTGTTAATCCTTCCTCTTACTTAAAACCAGAACTGTGCGAATTTATTCTGTGCAATAAGATGCCCACAAAATGCCAGTCCATCCCGTCTGGGGGTTGCTGTTGCCCAAAGGGGTGTGGACCTGAAAGCTGCACCACTCAGCCCAAGACAAGAGGCGACCTTGAGGAGCACAAAGAAGGCTACTGAGCCCCCTGCAGCCACGCTGCACCCTAGGTTCCGCGCTCCTGGGACTTCATCCACAGGAAAAGAAACCTCCCTTTTATTTGGAAAAGAAGTTATACATTAATTACAAATGCATCTAGAGGGAAGTTAAGGCTTCCAATTCTCCAGTAGTTTTTCTTTCATTCTTTTTCCAATTTAATTGTCTTTAGCCTAAGATGTGGAAACTTCTCATTAATGATAGGGATTGAGTGCTCGCTTCAGCGGCTCATATACTAAAATTGGAATGATATGGATCGAATTAATAATAAAGAACAAAAATTCAAATAAGGGCTGGCCAAATAGCTCAGTGGATTAAAGGGCCTGCAAGCAGGCGCTGTGGTCAGAGGTTCAATCCTCAGGCATGCTATGCTGGCTCTACTCCCAGTACACACTGAGATGGCCATTGAGACTGGATGTGATCGCGCACGCCTGTAATCCCAGCTCTCAGCAGGCTGTAAGCAGGCAGATTACTATGAGTCCAATCTAGGAGTGTGACCTTGAACACCCTGTAGACACTTCCCTAAGCTACAAAAAAAAAAAAAAAAAAAAAAAAAAAAAAAAAAAAAAAAAAAAAAAAAAAAAAAAAAAAAAAAAAAAAAAAAAAAAAAAAAAAAAAAAAAAAAAAAAAAAAAAAAGCACACAAACAAATAAGAGTTAAATATTGAATCTAAAGAGGAAGTATCTCTACATCAACACCAAATTATGATGAACACTTCTAATTCTACTCACTTTAAATATCCATTTTAGTTTTGTGTGTTCTGTAAGACCAAAATTCAGTTAAACATGAAGACCTTCATTCTGATAATGACAGCCGATTGACAGAAGCCACGTGGGAATAAAACATGTAATAAATCTTGAAATACTTAGATTATCTCTAGGAAAAAGGCGCCTTTTAAGTGAGAACACTCGGGCCTCACCTTCCTAAGTACCAGTGTGTTTCTAATGGCTTAAAAACATTCCTGTGCAATATATATATATATATATATATATATATATATATATATATATATATATGTTTGTCTTTTTGAGACAGGGTCTCGCTGTGCAGTTCAGGCCGGCCTTGAGCTCACTTTTGTAGCCCAGGCTGGTCTCGAACTCTCACTGATCCTCCTGCCTCAGCCTCCTGAGTGCTGGGATTACAGGCCTTGCACCACCACACTCAGTTTAATATTTTAAATTTGAATTAAGAATGTTTCATTTCTAAACTGAGAAAAACTGATCTCAAGTGACTCAACTTATCCTCAAAGTTGTATGTGATGTTCAATGTTCTATGCTGAGGGAGAAGTCTCACATAGCCTGGCGTTAGTATTACCCTCCGCATCCTGTGCTAATCTGCTGATGCACAGAAGGGCACTGAGGCCAACCTGACATGTGCCTGTGTAGGGACTGACGAGTGTGCCTCCTTGCTGGACTTCTTCCTCTGGCCAGAAACAGAACAGAAAGGCTATCTGCTTGTACGTAGAGAAGTATACCATGCTGAAATGGCCCTGGATTAGGACTGCTGCTGATATCTCACATGAAAAGTAGATTTTTTAATCTAGCCATTAATATATAAAGACATGTAAGTGATCAACCAGCACTCTTAAAAGGAATAAAACTTCACTTTCTAAAAACAAGAAAAAAATATTCTAGGGGTAATGAGAATTACTTGCCTCTAAATGTTACACAGCTCTATAAAGTAACAGAGGCAGAGACCTTAGTCCTCAGCATAAAAATGATTTCGGGAAGTAATAAACAGAAGGAAACTGTCTAAAAGCCGAAATGGACAGCATGAGCCCTCAGGAGATACAGTACCATGGCACCCCCCACCCCCACCCCCGTAGCATCAGGATAATACAGGGTAATACAGTACTCAAAAGCTAAAAGAATATTTGGAAAGAATATTTGCTGTCCATTGAAATGAGCTTATCCTTGCAGTAAATATTTGTCTCCATATATCATTGGCTACCTGCCTCTCTTTAATTTTAGACCCTTGAAATTTTATCTCATAAAATATTAAGATATATTTGTGCTCATCTATTTTTAGTCATATTTTCTCCCAAGTATTTTATTTGTATAATACATCAAAAAAGAAGACAGAGTGCCTCTAAGTTTCTTCCCTTTGTTGGAACATGGGGAAGGAAGGGAGTGGAGGTTATTTTGGGCAAGAGTTTGTCTTTGGTCAGCTGAAACACACCAGTGAAGTAATTTCTATTTAAGTCTTGGCTCTGTCATTTGGTTTGTTATATGTCAGAATGATCAGAAATCAAAACACAAGTCAGTAAGGGTTGCCAAAGAAAATTCAAAAACCAAGAAGAATCACATTTCCAAGGCAGGAAGGAGTGGTTGGTGGCCACTCATATCACAAACTCACATTCCCATCAGAAGTTTAGGTCAGCCATTGTTACCACACTTGTTCAAAATTCCCATAACATTCTTGCAGAGAAGCTTTCCAAGTGCTTAAAATGTGGGGGCTTCTGGGTTATTCTCATTCCTATTCTCAATGTGGAGAAAACAGAAGGAGTTATTGAGTGAGTGTGACAAATAGAGACACTTTCTCAAACAATTTTAACATTAATAGCTGGCTTCACTCTTAAAACAGCTGAACACTGGAGTGTCAACATTGCCAAAGTCTTGTCTCCGTGTTTTGACAATGTTCAGTAACCTAATAGCGTCACGTTCCATAAACTCTCCTATCTAAATGCCAGTTCTTCCTATTAAACTGGTTCTGTCTTGCCAGAAGCTCCAGAATAATGCTGATTTTCCCTAACTGTCCAAGAAGACATGTATAACATTCCTAGCAATGTACTCATTACAGTAAACTAGAGGAATATGGCACCCCATTTCTAAAATCTGATATATGTTTATTGCTTAAAAAGCATAATTGAGAGTTTCAGAGTTGGACAGTTTCTTTTGGAATAGCTTCTCCCAGGGCAGGATCAAATGCCCTCGCAAAAGCCAAGATATGGAGTAACCTTTCCATGGTCTGTAATATGTTTTATGGAAATATATTATAGAATAATTTTACTGATGGAGAAAACCTTAAATATCATCGCTGATATTCATTTCATGTCACCAGTGAAAAAGTAGAACCTTGAGAAATTGAGCAATTTTTGTGATGGTTAATCTCGGGAGTCAGTTTGATTGGCTTTTACAGACCTCTAGCAGGTTAATGAAGCATGTTCCTGGTGGACCATAGGGCTGTGACCTTGGAAACTCAACCTAGCCCATGGCCCTTCTTCTTGGGCTTTCCTGCTCTCTCCTGCTCAGATGTCAGGAGCTATGCTGTTTTGCTCCTCCACACTCTTTGGTCATATTTCTGCCTTAGAACCAGACGACCATGAACTTAACCCTCCGAAACCACGAAACGCTAGAAATCCTGCTCCCTTAAGTCCCAGCAATGGGCCACTACACCCCTCCCCAAGCACACAGCACTCTGGTGGCCAAACACCCAGAAGACTTACTGTTCCTTTTTCTTATCAGGACATCTGTAGATCTTACTAGAAAAACATCAACGTTACTATTCTGCAAATCATTTCTGTCTCTCCAATGTAACCTTTTTTTTTTTTTTTTTTACTATGGTATATTTTGTTGTAATATGTCAATTACCTTTCTTTTCCCCAATGTCTGCTTAAGGCCATTAATAAAAAAGTACTCAGAACTGACCACATTCTAAATAATGAAGTTACTAACTTACGTTATCACCCTTTACTTAATAAAACTAATCTGCCCGTGTAAACCCTGGGCAGGCAAGTTCGCCCTTAGAATGCATGAGAGAACGACATTGGTAACACAGATAACTTGTAACTCCTTTCCAGCTTTCAACTGCCTTAGAATATCAAAGTGAAAAGTCTGAAAACTGCAGATCTTATTCAAATGAACCAGGGTAAGAGCAGATGGTTGGACAAGGCACACAAGCAAGAAGGAAATCTCCTGTTCTCCCCTTCTGATTACTCTGCCCACAGAGGAATAATGATTCAAAGAAAATCAGTAATCATGGCGGATGTCATTAGCATATTCCCAATAAGGGAGCTTACATGAAAATTCCCAGAGAAAGCGAATGACTGCTTGAAGATCAATGTGTAAAGAACACATTCTCAGCTGTCTTTCCCCCGCCCTGCCCAAATATGAACAATTTAAGACTTTTAAAAATCAAAGTTCAGAAATATATGGGAAGCATTATTTAAATGAACAATTATTTTTACATGCAGAAGAAAGCAAGTGTTTTTGTATGTTTGCCAATATTGCAAATACGTGAGTACCTCGGGTTTCACATTTCTAATTAAATTGCATTTGGACTGCAACAAAACCCAAAGACTTATTAAAATATTGAACATCCTTCCTCTCACCGCTTTGTAGAGGAGGATTAAGGAAGTGGGGATGGAGTCACTCCCCTGCTTTACTGTCAATCCATGTGGTACTGAGTGCTTTCCCCCTTCTTAATTGATGAGTGGAAATCATTGACATAGCACCTCAACTCAAAGGAAAAACTTGCTTGAAACCATTTTAAAGGGGAAAAGGTCTGACTCAGGTGACCAAAGTTAACGTTCTGCTAAGCAAACATTTCAGAAGATGTGTTTTTAATTACAGCTAAGCAAGAAAAAAAGAGAGGGTGAGTGAACATCACTCGGGACACACCTAAGGAGTTCCTCGTTGTTTACATTGCTCAGTGAATCGTCCCAGTACCGCATTTCCACTTCTAGTTGTTGAAGAAGGACAAACATCCACTGCTGTTTGTCAGGCTGAATATTTAACTCTAAAAACATGAGATGGAAGAATTTCCTTTCATGGGAAAAATAGCGGTCACCAAATATGCAAACACTTTTATCAATAATAAAACTCCCTCGTAAATTAACCATGAGACATAATATCAGCCGGTCATCCTGTTCAATAGAGAGGACCTAGGTAGTGCCACCATTGATTGTACCAGTAGGAAACAGATGGTTAAATAACACAATAGGAAATGTCACAATCGCTTTAATTTTATTATTGAAACCCAAACTTTCGGTGGCGGTAGACAGATTGCCTTCATTTTTCATCCATAAAACAACCATCTTGAACATTTCATCAAAACGAACTTTTTCTTACACTGGCATTGCAACCAATAAAACCTTTTATGCATGGCAAGTTGGCAGAAACTATTAATAAGATGTCTGTCAACCGCACATCTTTTTTTTTTTTTTCTTCCTCTGGCAAAAAAAAAAAAAAAAAAAAAAGAAGAAGAAGAAGAAGAAGAAGGGGGATCATTAATTACAGTTTGTGTCACACACAAAAGACACAATGACGGTTCTGGTTCCTTAACAGCCTGAATTCACCTAGGGACCACCTCCTTTGCTGGATTTGAAAAAGGATGAGTCCTTATCCATCTAAACAAAAAGCTGCAGAGCCATTTAACACATTGCCCGTGTCTGCCTGGGCAACGAACATGGTATTTTAAGTTGACTCTGAAAGAGGATTATGAATATGGATAGGATGCAAATACTTCATCTATCTTAATCAGAATACAGGAATTCAAGCTGTTGAGGAAAAAAAAAAAAAAGACCTTGGAATTCCCATACAAGGAAAGAAATTTTATAGTGCTTATTGAATTTAGAAGACAGAGATTAGAACTGAACCTAATGAATCTGTTCATCAGACAGCAGGCCACAGACTTAGCAACAAGTGTCGAATAATTACCCTGATGACAAATAAATATAATGAACTTTTAAATTTGGGAAAAAATGGTTAAACATAATTTAAAAAAGGAAAACAGTAATTGTTTTTTCTGTGGTAGATTTGCCTTGTCCTCTTTATTCTGCCTGCTAATACATTTTTTTGTTCCTTCTGTTAGCTACTTTAAATTTCATCTTCCTAAATAGATCATTCAGGGTACAATTTTCCCTCCTGGAAAAGAGGGAACACGGGCTCAGGACTTCTGTGAACAAATACGACAAGAACAAAGGGGCCAGGGATGAGTGCTATTGGCTCCTTCTGAACTTGCATCGAACCTTAGCAGTACCAAGTCGACACCGATTTCCTTCATTATTTCAATTTATCTGCCCCTACCAAGTCCACAACAAATACCACCACAGTGGAGGTAACTCAGCTCACCTCCATGGCTTCCCACTTTCTTTGCACTTAAAAAAATTATTCATTTTAATGAGGGAAAAAAAAGACAAAATAGCAATGAAACAGTTTTCAAAACAGGTTGGTAGCACAGTTACAATAATTAACACATTGCATATCGCTGTCTTCATAGTAGTTATTCAGAGGACAAGATACAGACCTGATATCTTGTTTAAACACTATTAGGAAAAACCTTTCTTCTCATTGAACTAAGAGAAAGTAGCTGTATATCAGTCCTATCTTGTATATACATATATCTTTTTTCACTACAAAATGATCTTTTATTTCTATTTCCTTTTTTGTTTTCTTTTGTCAATTTTGAGTATTCCATTGCACTGTTAATGACTGTAATTGCTCCAGGCATTACAGCACTGAAGTGCAAGAGGTTTCCTGGTAGGTCCACTTAGAGAGATTTCCCATCTTGTATACTCCTCAGTATGATCACTAATAATTTCAAGCCCATGATATTATGAATTTTTTTTTTTTCAGGGTCTGCAGAGTCTCACTATAGGCACACTGGGGATCAAATCCCAGTCCCTGCACTCTGTCTCAGCAGGCACTTTAGTCCACTGAGCTATCGGGCCAGCCTGATGCTATGGATTTTTAAAAAATATGATTCTTTGATACCTTTGTACTGTCATTTGTACATAGCACTGTCATTATTTCATGAAATTCTTTCAAGTGTTTCTTTATGTAGGTAGGTGGGAATTTGAGAAGATACAATAAGTTTTAGTATATGTGCTGCTGAAGCGAGCACAAGATACAATAAGTTTAATCATATAGGACATGAAAAACTTTCTAATAATCTAAAATTCAAAGAAGAAACAAAACGTTTATTTATTTACTTACTTACTTTTACTTACTTACTTATTTAGCATTACTAAGGATTGAACTCAGGACCCTGTGCTTGCCAGGGAAGCACTTATTCTACTAAGCTGTCTCTCCAGCCCAAGAAGTCCATGTTCTTAGTACACAAGTTTATGATGCAAGAGTTGAGTCCTAATTCTATCTGGCACTAGCCGAATGAACTAACAAGCTGAGTTTGTTGTTGTTTGCTTGTTTTTTGTTTGTTTGTTTTGTTTTATTTTGTTTTTGTTTTTGTATTTTAGGGAAAGATCTCCAGGGTGTTCAGGGTGTCATTACTAGATCAGGCTCATAGTGAGCCACCTGTTTAAAGCCTCCCAAGCACTGGGATTATAGGTATGCGCCACCATACCCAGTCTCACTCTCAGCCTCAGAGTGCCCTGGGGGCAGGGCCATCTCTGCAGGCCCTAGGGATGGGACTGAACTTCCCCACCCCTGCACCTGTTGGCAGGCACGTGAGGTGAGTTCTCTATGTCTTAGTTTCTTCATCCAAAAAAGAAATGATTTGTTTGTATTTAAGTAACAAATTGAATGATGTGATGAAATGGAGTTGCTGGGGTTCAGTTGGGGTAACTCAGCTCACCTCCACTGGCTTCCCCTTTTCTTTGCACTTTCTTTTAAATTTTTTATTCATTTTATTTTATTTATTTTTATTTTTTAGAATTTATTTTATTTTATTTTATTCTTCTTTCAGAACTTTTGCTTGTTTGTTTATTTATTTTTATGGCCGGCTCAGCCTGCCCTCTGGGCAGGGCTGATGCAGCACGTGGTGCCGGGGATCGAACTGCAGTCCCTGCAGCCATCCAAGCTTTCCTAAGCAGGCGCTTTAGACCACTGAGCCATCCTGCCAAGCCCCTTTTTATTCATTTTAATGAGAAAAACAAAACAAAACAAAAAAAGACAAAATAGCAAAGAAACAGTTTCAAAACAGGTTAGTAGGACAGCTACAATAGTTAACACCTTGCACATTGTTGTCTTCCTGGTCGTTATTCGGAGGACAAGATGCAAACTTAAACCCTACTAGTACAAACCTTTCTTCTCATTCAACCAAGAGAAGGTACCTGTGTATCTGTCCTAACTATCTTGTATATACAGGTATATTTTTTCACTACCAAATGGACTTTAATTTGGATCTCCTTTTTTGTTTTGTTTTGTCAGTGTTGGGACCTAGGAAGTGAGGTGTGATTGACCCGAGACCCAAAATGCAAAGGAGTGAGTGAAACGTAGAGGGGAAAAGGGAAACAGATCCTGACTGCTCATCTTTCTTGACTCTGCTAGTACGGACATGGTAAAAGTTTTAATAGAAAATTTACATGCTAAAAGCAAGGACCCTTGTGAGCAACTATTGGTAGATGGAAGACGACAGAAAATAATATTGGCGATGTTTGAGCGTCTGGCATTCCCTCGAAGAACAAATGATGAGAAAACGCGGACAATTTGCACAGTGTTAATATCTCAGTCTAAAATTTAAAGGCAAAGTACAACCGGACTGCGTCCCTGTTGTACCGTGTGTGCATCTGTACATCTTATTTATGTACGCATATGTGCATGATAGCCTCATAATGCTTTCTTACAAACCTCTTTTGACTAGAACTTTTTATTACCACTGGATAAAAATGTCCTATCGTAAGGACCTGGCAGGCATTCAGAACCACTTAATCTTTCATCAAGGTTTAATCAGAAGAGGTTTATACCTCTTTCATGCATTGTCAAGTGCCCACCACAATTTGTGTCCCCCATCCTGGGCTGACAGATTGAGGGACTAAGCAAAGAGCCAGAACATTCGAGTCCAACTGCAGTGTCAGCACTGTTAACTGTATTTATGAGAAGAGAGTTAACACTATGACGTTAATAATTTCATCAGATTGCGCATGTTTGCTTGACAAACAAGCAAGCTATTCTCTTTAAATTATCTGGGACTAGCACCAATTTCAGCTGGATAACAGCGATGAATTCCAGTTTACTGAGAAAAATAAACATGCCCAAACACTATTTAAATCATATTGTAACTGTTTAGGGCAAGGAAAAAAGTAAACATTTAAATATTTGCATCAAATGCTGATTTCCTGTCAATAAGAAGTGGAAGAAGAAAAAAAAAAAAAAACGAACTTAACCATAAAAAGGATGGGTCGGGAGGTCTAACCCTTTCTCTGTATTGTTGTTCAAATATAGCTTTCCGGCAGAAACATGAAGTATTTTCGTTCGCCTTGACTTTTTAAACCACCCCACGTTCACCTACAGTGCTTTGTCTGATTTGTGGCAGCTTACGGAAGGCCCAGGATAATAAAGACAGTTTGTTACCCTCTAATTTTGGAGGGGCAGAACACATGAAGCTTGTACAGCAATCTCTTTCGTCCATATTTCACTCCATAAGGGGAAACAATAAGAGAGAACATGACATGTATTAGAGAAGTAAATTACACTGTTATACTCTTTGGTCCAATAAAGCATCGTGCGCTGTCACGCTCCTGACTTCTGAAGTGTTGTTTTATGCTACGGCTTAATCAGCTGGGTCTAGGTTGTGCTTCTCTCCGCCAGTGTCTTAGGCGGCGTAAGTACTATGATTCACACACAGGACCGCGGGAGCCTGTACGGCGCGGCCCGCACAAGCTGCCATGCCAGTTATTGGCCTGGGTGATGGATCTCCTTGTAGTTAATTTAGATGAGGGAATGGGACTTGAACCCAATGGTTAAAATTATCACCAAACATTGAGCCACCTGTTTGTCTTATTTAATGGGAGTATCTTGCCGGTGTTGGTTCTAACAAAAGCTATGCTTCATCGTCTGAAGCTAGAATCTATGCCCTTGTGGGCACCCCACAGACAGAGACATCTGTATTTATGAAGTTTCCGTGAGGCGGCATAGATGTGAACCTGAATGTGAAAGTTAACGGAGATATATTGATTCCATCGCTAGCCAGCTCCAAAGCAAAAGCCCACCACTGCTATAAATACTTAGAAAATTGGGTGTCAGACAAAAGGACCTAGCCTTCCTTTTTTATAATTCAGATAGTAGTTTTATATTCACTTCCATTATTCTTACAACAGTAGGTGTTGCTAAAATAGTGAAACAAAGAGAATGACAATACCGGATTTACACAACATATACAGCACTTCCATTTATAAATGCATTTACTTTCTCAAAAGTAGCTAATAGGTCTAGTTGGGAAGAAATGAAGAATTTATCTTTGGAATTAAAAATAAATAAATAAAAGGATCTCAACCTGGTATAAGTCCCTGAGGAAGCTTATTCCAGCATTTCACACAGAATGAAGAGGGAAAAGTATTGATGAATTTTTTAAGAAAATCAAGTTTCTTCACAAAGATTATTACTAAAACCGAAACAAGTGTTAGAAAGGATGTGGCAAAGCTGGAAACCTGTGTGACGAGAAAAGGGGTAGTGACTGTGTGAAGACTGCGATGGTCCTCAAAAACTGCAACATAGAGCAGGGTGTGCTGGGGTGCCCCCGTGATCCCCAGTACTTGGGAGGATAAAGAAGGAGGATTGCAAGTTCAAGGACAGCCTGGGCAGCAGAGTAGGAGCCCATCACAGAATAAAAAGGGAAAAGCAGTGCAACTTCATGCTAACATGCCCCTAGGCTCAACCCAGGGTTTAGACAGTACAAACCATTTAAACCTAGAAATATCAGATTGTCTGACAGTTCTACTTCCCAGTATATACTAAAGGAATTAACAGTGCAGACTGGAACCATACCAGTGTCAGTAGCAGCACTGTTCGTATGGCCAAAGGGTTCAAACCACCAGTGCTCATTCATGCGCAGTGAAGGATTTAAAAAGAAAGAAAGAAAAAAAAAAAAAAAAAAAACACTGTAAAATACATCTGACGAACTCTTATTGGACTTTTCAAAGTCTCACAAGCGCTACAACACAGGGAACTCAGAAGATGTTAGTCTGAGTGGAATAAACCAGGCACACAGAACAAATACTGTTTGAATCCACTTCCATGAGCTACCTAGAGTAGCCATGTTCATTGAAAACGTAGCATAGCGGAGCCAATGCATGAAGACAAAGAACGGTGTTGCTTCCTGACCACAGAGTTTCCTGCTTGGTGATGTATTGCTCTACAATTGGATGGCAGTAGTGGTGCCCAACATGGAAATATTCTTGGCACCAAACCATGCCTTTAAAAATGACTTACAGGACACATTGCCCGTTAGGTATGTTTTCAATCTGTAAGAAAAGATAAAACAAATTTGTTAAAGAAAAATAATGTTCCTTCCTCAAAGAAACTAGTTGCCACCAAAGACTATTAATTTAAGTCTCTCAAAAGAGAACAATATAAACAGGCATCCCAAAGGCAGTTCTTTCCTGGTGAGTGATAACACGTTCAAGCCAGGTTAAAAATCTCTCTGTACCAAGAGTGTATCTGTTGCCTGACTGGCAGGTGCTGCTCTTTCTTAGGAAGGTAGTGAAGGTAGCTCTCTACCTTCAGGGCCAAAGTTCACTGCTGCTGCAGTGTTGGATGTTTAAGGAGAGACCTGATGTCTTATTAGAGAAACAGGGAATCCAATAGCATTTGAAAGGCTTTAAAGCTTGTTCACTCCTATATCTGATGCAGAGCTTTATCCCTCAGTCTCTGAGAAAATTTTATAGGACAAGTGAAGATTTATCTTGAAGTTCCAGGGTGCTTTCATTGCAAGTTATTTCTGCTTAGGGTTGATGCACCTTGAGATCCTGTTTTAGTCATTCTCCTTAGAAACTGTGCTGCATGCAATAACGTGGTATTCTAGATCCCTTATCAAAAAATCGTGGGAAAAAATAGGGCGAGCAATATAGCTCAGAGGACAAAGCGCCCGCTTTGGCAAGCACAGGGACTACAGTTCGATCTCTGTCTCCATATGCCATGCTGGCCCTGCCTTGGGATGCTCTGAGTTAGTGACCAAGTCTGGGCATGGTGGCACACGACTCTTATCCCAGCACTGGTGAGGCTGAAAACAGGAGGACTCAGAGCTGCTTAGTGAGACTATACAGAAAAAGAAAAAAAAAGGAAAGAAAGAAAGAAAGAAAGAAAGAAAGAAAGAAAGAAAGAAAGAAAGAAAGAAAGAAAGAAAAGAAGTTGATTGGTTTTTCTCTTTTTTATATTCTATTTTCCAGAGGTGCTGGGGATTGAACCCTGGCCCATGTCTGTGCTAAGCAAGAGTTCACAGACTGAGCCATGCCTGGCTCTGGGACTTTCTCTTTGTTTCTGCATCAACCTCAATCATGCTAAAAGGATTCTGAGGTCTATATGTGAGAAAATCAGTTTTCTCTTCACTCTTACATCTAGTCTTTTTTTCTTTAAAACGGGATCTATATCATTTTATTATTTTCAGGCACCATACCATGCACAAGTTGGCCCTAAATATTATGCAGAGACCACAGCCTGGCAAAGGCACAAAATTACAGGACACACAGAGACCAGAATAGATGCAGCAACCAAAAGCCTGGGGTGTGCATCAGACACAGATCAGAATTGAATTTATTTTAGTGTAAAACTCAACATGTGATGGGACTAGAAAGCAGGATGGGGGGAGGACCTTTCTAATCAGACCGAGAAAGGCTTCCTCATAAAGTATTAAACACGTGAGGGAAGAGGTGGATTCACTCTGGTCAAAGGCTGATTAGAAATTGTGTGGGGTCAATAAATGATCACTTAAGATGACGTTTTCCAAAATGTGTTCCAAAGAACACTTGGTCTCAATGAGAAGTGACAGCTTCCATGGCCCAAATGGCTCATCCTGTAGCTCTCCTGCAGGCAGCCTGTGAACACAGTACTTGTCAAAGGCACTGTTAAGTCCTGCAATAAGATTAATCCAGTCTTTCCCAAACATTTTACATAGTATCTGCATTATCCATGTTAGCTATTAAGAGAGGATTTAAAGTATAGGAGAAGGGGCCAACGAGATAGCTCAGCAGACTAGAGCACCTACTTAGGCAAGCTTAGGCAAGCGCACGGTCCGCAGTTTGAGAGCCACATGCCATGCCAGCCACACCCTCAGGGTGGGCTGAGCCAGACAGAGTCTGGAAGTAATGCCGCACACCTATAATCCCAACACTGGGGAATCTGAAAGCAGGAGAATCATCACTAGACCCTGTGAGACCCTGTGACAACCAAATAGTTTTTAAAAACATAGAAGATTGCATAGGCTATACTTGTGCAAAGGCTATCCATGTGACAGAAGGCTATCGCTGTCTGTAGGAGTTCTGGGATCAATCCAAGGGGGACGGCAGGTGACAAGCGTCCTACATGTAATATGTTAGAAAATGAAGTGTGAGAGAGAGAAACAAAACTTAAAAAACAGCAAGAAGCTTTGAGGGTGTTAGCACGTCTCTTTAGTCCGTCCCAGCTATCTAGGAAGCTGAGGCAGGGGGATATCCTGAGACCCGCTCTTCTAGGTCAATCTGGGAAGTGTACCAAGAACGGAATCCTCAGGTAATAACAGGCAACAGGGGGAAGAAAGTGCTTTCGTTCTTGAGAGGTGGCCCGTGATGCTGCTCTAATAAGATGGACCTAGGACAGAGCTGATGTGTTGTGCTGATTTGGTCAGCGGCTGGGGAATCCTTTGGAAGCCCCCTGGGGACAGGAGAACATGCTCTGTCCTGCAGGGACCCTCGGCCCCTCCTCCTTCTAGTCAGACTTAATATTGATAGCAAGCCTGACAAGGTGGTGCTAGCATTAAGCAATTCTAATAAGGGATTGATTTGGCCAGTGCAGAAGGGTAGATTGCTCATCTTCTAAAAGCAAATTAACTCTTTGAGGCCCCTAAGGTATTGTTCATTTGCTAATTCACTTACAGAGTGTTTGCTTCTTGGCCTCTCATTAGTGACATTCTCCTCCGTGACCACATCCCTCACTGTCCCTGTGGCTCGGTGGCCATCTCTCTTGCTCCTCAGGAGGGAGGCAGTGTGGGCGAGCAGCTGGTTGTGTATTTGTCAGAACCAGAAAGGGATTCACCAAGCCTCAGAGCGACGTGGAAGGGACGGGTGACAGGGGTCTGCCAGGTTGGCTCAGATGCAGTGCTTTCCATCCTGAAGAGAGCCTGCCTCTGCTGTGCGTTCTGTTGTCAGTGAGGTATCAGGGACAAAATAATCTAGAAAAGGTGCAAAGTTTACGCTACCTCAGCATACAGGTCGGCGATCTTGTTCCGATAGAAGTGTTTTCTACTTTCAGAGCCACTACCAAGTTTGGTAGGTTCAGTACAAAATTAAAATGGGGAGAAGCTTGTTAAAAATGCAGTGAGTGTGGGTGTGGTGGTAGCTATCTGTAATCTCAGCTTCTTCAGAAACTGTGACAGGATTACCGGTTCAAGGCTACAAAAAGAAAGAAGGGGGCCTGGCGGGATGGCTCAGTGGTCTAAAGCGCCTGCTTTGGAAAGCTTGGGCGGCTTCAGGGACCTCGGTTTGATCCCCGGCACCACATGCTGTGCCAGCCCCGCCCTCAGGGCGGGCTGAGCCAGCCAAGAAAATAAGTGAATAAACAGAGGCTCTGAAATA
>PVJA010035809.1:0-21567 GCA_004027025.1 Myocastor coypus | reverse complement strand
GTGACTCTCCTTAGACGCACTGCAGTTCATTCATCCCTTTCCTCTGAGGTCCCATAATCTCCTTGACCAGGAAATTTGGGACACCTCTGAGTTATAGGATATTACAGCACAGGTTCTCTTATATCCTGGGTCTTTATTGACCTTGAAGGGCCAGGGCCAAAATATTGGCTATCCTTATAGCCCTTCTTTTTCTCCAATTTTTGGTCTGTTAACTTACATTCTTAACCCTCCAGCAGAAAAGCTTTGTGATACTATTACTCTATAACATAGGTACTTGGCTTATCATCACTGGCTTTCTGAGTATCAGATATCTTTGACTTAGCTTGTAAATGGTATTTTCTGACCATCATTGATATTCTAATAACTTTCCATATGATGTGATATAAGCAGTTACACAATTTTGACACAGATATTTGGAAATTCAAGGAAATACAAAATTGTAGCCTGTCAAGAATATGGTTTTTGGCCCAGTCTCTTATTTTCAAGTACTACTCTTGAGAGAATGACAGTAACTGACTTTACACCAGGAGCAGTACATATCAAAAAGACAAGAGTGACATGTAAACCATTAATTTTCTACCTTTAACTATATGAACTAGATTTGTTGTTACACGACAAAATCTAAAACAAACCAGGAAATCATATGTGATTTTTTTCTTCAGGGGTTAAAATTTAAAAGGTATTAGAGAGAAAATAAGAGAAATAGAAGAGGAGGAAGAGTTAACACATGAGACTAGAGGACATAGGGGGGCTCACACTAATGTTAGGGAGCATGCATAAGACTGGAGAGAAAGACAGAAGTGATAAGAAGAACAGAATAGAGCACAGCAGCTAGGGCTTGATCCCTGGCATGCAGTGTGGGCCCTACCCCTGGGGCGTGCTGAGACAGCAATTGAGAACGGACCCTTGGGAGGCTGAAAACAGGAGAATCACTACAAGTCCGATCTATGTAGTGAGACTCTATACACCCTATAGACCCTGTCCTAAATTCATTAAAAAAAAAAAAAAAAAAAAATGGGCCCGGCGGGATGGCTCAGTGGTCTAAAGCACCTGCTTGGGAAAGCTTGTGCGGCTTCAGGGACCACGGTTCGATCCCCGGCACCACATGCTGCGCCAGCCCTGCCCTCGGGGTGGGCTGAGCCGGCCATAAAAATGAGTGAATAAACAAACAAAGGTTCTGAAACAAGAAAATAAATAAATAAATAAATAATTCTTTAAAAAAAAAAAACCAGAACAGAACAAAAACCACAAGGCTAGACAACACATTCACACATATAAAAACAAGATCAAACAATGAAGGAGAAAAACAAAAAGACTACAGCAAAAAAACACAAAAGATAGAGAGAGACAGAAAAAAATCCACTTCCAGGTTTGTCTCTGCTGTCACTGGCAGACAATGTGTGGAGATTCCTGTTCCATGTAGTTTTATCCCAGCAAGCCAGCAGTAGTTTTTTGGTGGAGTAGTGGATAATCTCAGCAAGGCTACAGCCAGGACAGATTTTTGGCCAAAACCAGACTCATTTGCCCTGTAGCTGTCAGCACATTTCCCTCGGGTCTGAGCCAAACTGGAAGCTGCTTAGATGGCGCCAGTTGCTCTCAGTTCTGAGGTCAGTAGCCCTCTCCAAATAGCATCCAGACCATGGTTCTGTCTGTAGGATGACTGAGCCCTCAGCACTTGCTGCCAGCTAGCTTGACCTTCCTTCCCTCGCTCCAACCATCTCTTGAATCCACCCCCACTTTTTTTTTTTTTTTTTTTTTTTTTTTTTTTTTTTTTTTTTTTTTTTTTTTTTTTTTTTTTTTTTTTTTTTTTTTTTTTTTTTTTTTGGTACATGCTTGCCATATATTTACATCCCGGAAAGGAAAAGGAAGCAATTGGGGCAGAGAATTTAGAAGGGAAGAGAATGGAACTCATTGCAATCAAAGGGACAAAACTTCAGGCCAGGGCAAGTGAGCCCATGTTCAAGGATTTGGACAAGGCAGAGAAAGAGGAAAAGGACACTTCTCAGCTCAAAGCATGAGGACATTTTATCCAGCAGACTATGTAGATTCTACATGTACAGGCGGATGTGGGACAAAAGTAGTAGTTTGGGAAGATTAAAATGGTGCAAGTGAAGGATCAGAACTAGCAACACATGCTCAAACATAACCCAAAATCTGCCAAACAAAAGTTCTTTTTTTTTTTCTTTTTTTAATTTAATATTTTTATGGTTTAAATTTAACAATGGTTATATTACAAAAGTTCTTATGAAGTGAAAGGTGCCTGGAAGAATTCTGTGGAGGATGGACAACAGATGATTAGACTGAAGATCTTTTTGAAACAAAATTCTTTACTGCTTCATTGGTTCCAGCAGAGAATAATGTCACACCTAGGCAAACATCAACCTAGTATCTTTGCTCCAGAAGCCTGTTCCTCCAGGTCAGGTGTCAGAAGTTGGCTCTTTTGAAACTTCCCAACAGCAGAATTTCGGCCAAGCCCTTGTCTTCACAAATCTCAACACAGCACTCAGATGGCCCCAGGGCCTGTCAGCTCACCTCCTACTCTACTGAACATCTGCATCTGTCCTTGACTCAGGATTTAGAGAGCTTACACAATCAAAACTGGCAAATATGGGGCCAGCCAAATAGCTCAGCAAATTAAAGCACCTGCAAGCAGGTGTAGGGGCCAGGGGTTGGATCCCCAGGCCTGTGGTGCTGTTCCTGCCCCCACTTGGTCCCTCTGGGTATGCTGAGATGGCACTTGAGACTGGGTGTGGTAGTGTGTGACTGTAATACCAACTCTTCAGAGGATATAAATAGGCGGATCACTACGAGTTTGACCTAGTAGTGAGACCCTAAACATCCTGTAGATCTTTCCCTAAAAAAAATACAGGAAAAAAAATAGCAAATATCACCAGCTCCCAGGTTTTGGACCTGAAAGCTCTAAGTTTGGGCCAGTTCACCACCACCTCAATTTCACAGCAGAACAGTACAAGTTCCTCAATAACTACTACTTCTTGGAACCGCAAACACTCAACTGTCCCAGTGCTCAGTCCTCAGTCACTTTGATTTCAAGTGTCAGCCTGAGCCATCCCCTGTTCTTAGCCAGTTGAGCCAGGGACAACCACATTAGAACCAAGCAGCCAGTATTCCTCCTCCTGGCTTGGAGTCCTTTCTTTCCCAGGAAAAATACCAAGAGTCCACACCTGGAGACAGTGCTCCCACTGTGAGCAAACTTTTGCAGCTTCCTAACATGGCTATTGAAAATAGCGCTGTACCTGCCCACCATCCATAACCCAAACACATCAAACTCCCTAAGTATCAAACTCCAGCTTCTAAGATTCCAGTTTCCGCAGTGAAAATGACTGGTTCAGCAGATGTCACAGGATTAAATGCTCAGTTTGGAGCTCTGGAATCTGTTTGGTTTTTTTTGTTTGTTTGTTTCTGTTTTTGTTTTTGTTTTGTTTTTGTTGTTGTTGTTTTTAATAGTCAACAACATTAGTTTTATTTGCACTTATTTTATGCTTAATTTATTTCTCATGCCATCACTTTTTGTTTCTTCAGTTTTTTCTTTCTCCTTTCTCTTTCTTTCTTTTTTCTTTTTTTTTCTTCTTCAGTTTCTTCTGAGATATCCTTTTCTTCTGTGCAACTTCCTCCTCTGGTTTAGGAACAATTTGTTCCTTTTCAGCAAGGATCATCTCAATATGGCTGGGGGGTTCATGTATGGGTTAATCTGGCCATGAGCTCTGTAAGTACAGGAGCACATCTTGGATGCTTTGTTCACCTGGATATGTTGAATATACACAGAACCTACATCTAAACCCTTAAGATTAGCATTTCTCTCTGCATTTTTAAGCATGTGCAGAAAAAAATTCAGCACTCCTTTTGGGCCACCAACCCTGTGTCCAGCCCCACTGTTTGGCCTGGGCACACCTACCAACTCCACCATTGTAGTGTCAAAGTGGCACACATTGTTTCTTCAATGTGACATCCTTCAGATACATGGTGGCCTTTCATATATGTATACCCTTGATGGCCTGGGTAGTTTTCACACATGTTCATAAAGTGAACAAGAAGAGCCTCTTGATTTGCATGATTTTGTAGGGTTTTCTGGGTTGAGAGGGTAGTGAATCATTTTCACAGGTCACCTCAGGCCGCTCACAGGCAGAGGAAGAGAAGCCCTGGAATTTGGATCAGAATCCTCTCTCTCCAAGTTTGGATCATTTCTAGGCAGTGAAAACAGTAATCAGATTCTCATCAGCTTGTATTCGAAGTCTTTAAGTGATCCTCTAAGTAACTCTCTACCAATGACCAGTGCGATGCAGGGCTCCATCTGCACAGCCAGCTTCCGCCATTAACTCCTCCAGTCTGAGCAGCTCATCCCTGAGCTCCTTTAGCCCTGTCATGACATCTTCATCTTAGGACCATAGTGCTCTGTACACAGCAGGATCGCATACCAAAGCGGTAGGTCCACCGTGTTCAGCTTGAGGAGTCATCCCTCATGGACATGGTGGTGGTCAAAGTCAGCAAATGTTAGACACTGCTTCATACACTCCAGCTCCCAAGAGGACAGATCCTCCCCCCACCCTCCCACCTGTGGGCTCCCTGCCCAGTGTCACCTCCTGTGCTGCCCTTCTATCCTCTTTGTCCTGGCACACTGTTGCTTTGCCCTCCTTGTCCCAGCCTAGTGACCTGTCCAGTAGCCCCCTCTCTCAGTTGAGCAGCTCACTTGCCAGCCACCTGAGCAGCCTCTCCTCCGTGCAGGCAGCAGTCTAGAGCACATCATACACACATGCCAACAGGGGGAACCCCTCTTCCATCCAGTCCTCAATGACCTTCTCCGTGGCAGCACCATCTTGTTTGAATGCCCCTTCCTCAAGCATCAGCCCACCTGGCACCATGAGCACAGCAAGCAGCCTCTTCTTGGGTGGGACCACTGTGAGTGCACTCAGCAGCACTGGCAGGGCTGCACCCTTGGTGACCTCAGGCAAAGCACCCACACACCTGCCTCAAGGATTCCTGACAGGACCTTGGACCCACACAAGTCCACATTCAAGTTAGCTGGCATGAAAGGAGCAGTTTATTGACAGCAGCTAGCATGTGCCAGGCTGCCTAGCAGACCTGAACAGCAGCAATGTTGGCAAGGCAGGGACTTCATAGTGCAGGCAGGAGTGGGGAAGGTGAGTCATAAAGAGTCCTTGGCTGGGTCAGGGTGTTCTGGGCACAAAGTTCAGAGTCCTTGAAGCAAGCTGAAACAAACCTATATACGTAAGCAGCCAGACACAGATAGTCAAGGTTAAATCTTTGCAGCACAGTTGTAGTTGGCACATCCAGGAACACTGGGAGTGGAGTGAAATAAGGGGACCCATGGCTAGGTGCCATAAGAGTTACCGCCCTACTGCACAACCAGCACCTCGTGGGCCCCAGAGGACTACTTCCTGCCTACCTGATTTATGGCAATGATGAACTCCAGATGCTGCAGTCACGGCTGCCTATGGATTACTTATGAAATTCCCTTTGCTGCACCCACAGCCCTTGCCAGCCAAGATGGGAGCCTGGCTAGTAACCCATATTCAAGTGATGTCACAAAGTTTGGCCGAGATGACTCTGCATCTCCCACTCCTCCCACCACACAGCCCAGCAGCCCTTTTCGAATACTGCGCTACCACCTGGCCACAGCTACACTGGCTTTCCCTATTACACTGGCATCCCCAGTGTCTTCCAATATGGGCCTACCATGTTTGTCCCTCTAGTCTCAGCCAAGCAGCATGGTGGGAACCTCAGTACCCTGCCATGCCTTCTCAGCAGGCCAGTGGCTATGGTCAGCAAAGCTATAGCACAGATTATGATGACCTGACCCAGAGGACAGTAGCAGGTGACTATACCAAAGGTGGCTATGCTGGCTCATCACAGCCACCAAACAAGTCTGCTGGCCCTGGGCTTGGCAAAGGAGCATCAGTGCCTTCAGGTGCCGCTGGCCTACGAGATACAACGGCTTCTGTCTACAACAAGATACAGGCTTTTGACAAGCAGGGATTTCATGCAGAGGCCCCTCCACGTTTTAGCCTGTCCTCGGCCTTGGGCTCCACAGCCCCTTGGCCCCTGGAGTCACCCCCGGCTATGCTCCTGCACCCTTCCTGCGCTTCCTGCCGGCCCACCAGCAGCCCCATTCACAGCTGCTGCACCTCCACCTTCCACAGGATGCCCAGAGTTGCTCAGGACAACACAGCCAACCCAGTTCCCTGAAGCCCAAGTTTCAAGCCTCCAAATCCACCTACAGCAACACTCCATATTGGACAAACTAGATCACTAAGGAAGGGGTGGGCTCCAGAGCAGGGCTTACCCTGGGCAGGACAGAACATGGGAGCATATTTCTGGGAACCCAGTGCCCTTTCCTCGATTCTTGAAACTTTGTGGAGAGCCCTCCTCCCAAACTTGCTATTGTGTGTAACATATTTATCTATGTATTTGTAAATGTAGTAGAAGTCCAGGGCTGCAGCTGGCAGCCAAGTCTGCTCTCCCCCTCCAGACCTTTCTCACTGTAACCAAGAAAGCCTGCACCCCTTCTACCATCAGATCTTTCACATGGCCACAAGGCAGTTCAGGCTTTAGGGTCACATATCAGTGAGGAATCAGAACTTCATTGATGGGAAGTAATGAAATAATGATGGCAACCATAACTTGAGTTTCTTTTGTTTGTAATTACTTTATACCTATTTTTGAGAAACTGATCCTTTTGTTAGTCATTGTGGTCCCCCTTCCACCAAATCTCAATCTGGGAATAGCAAGGATGATTGCCTGCCTGACAAGAATCTGGGCTGTTTGTTCTCGTAGAGCCAGGGCCTTCGCATCTGGTCTTGTTTCTAGAGACTGCCATCCTTTACCAACCATTTAAAACATAATCAACTAGGCCTCAGAAAAAAAAAAAAAATAGGCCAATTAACTCCTCTTTAGAAATCAAAGATCTGCCTCTCCTTTACTATAAGCCTATCTTCAAGCCCAGAGGTTTCTATTCCATTGTCCTGGACTTGGTGGGCAACTGTTTCAGGGGTTTTCTCCTGCCCATACTTCACCTAATAAAAGTTCTGAGGGGAAAAAAAAGAGTTTTACTTAGTCCATCTTTCAGCAGACTTAATGTTCATTTTCATATTTAAATCTTTGATTTATTTTGAATTTAGTTTAGTGCATGGTGAAAGATATGGGCCTGAGATTTAATTTCAGCACATGCAGAGGCAGCTTTTCCAGCATTGTTTATTAAAGAGGCTGTCCCTGTTGCAGTGAATGTGATTAGCATCTTTGTAATCATATATCCTTATATATCCTTTGTAATCATATATCCTTAATCCCAGAATTACACAGACTAGATTCAGCCATCTCTGAAAAAGCCTCACGACTGCATGAAGCTTTGCTGGGATATCTAGTCACAAATCACAACAGCTTCTTCCTGTGGATCTGTCTGTGCAGTGTCACATATATGACATTTAAGCCCTAGAGGTGAGCTTAGGGAAAGGTCTGATACACAGTCATGGTGGGGCCTGAATACAGACTGACCACAGAAGTCTGCTATGGAATCTGTATCAGTCTTGTCTGCTGGAAGCTCCCTACTTTTACAACTCAACGTTCCCAAAGCCTTGGGATGAGGGTGTGGTCCCTACTCAGGCTGCAGTCTCACAACACCTTGTGGGCCTTCTTCCTCCAGAGAATGCTCCTTACTTTATTCAGTAAACAGCTGATCAGATCTGTGAGCCATGTGGACTCAGAGACCCATGGTCCGGCTCCTAATCCAGTAGGAAAGCAGACCCATTGGCTACAGTACTACATGAGGCAAACTATAGGACAGGGAATGAATCCATGCAAAAGTGCTAGGAAAATGGGAGAGATTTCTAAGGGCTCTTGGCTCCCTGGATGCCATAAATGCAGCTTTCCTCTACTGTCCTTTGCTTGCCTGACCATAGGCCTACCCCACTGGAGCCTCGTGAAGATGGACTGAACTCTCTAAATCACCATCCAAAATAAGCCTATTTGCCTTTACATTGTATATCTCAGGTATTTGTCACAGTAATAAAGTACTGACTCACAGAAGAGTGAAGTCTAGTTTCAAGCTATGACTTAATATGGCTATGATAACGATTTAATGTTCTTTAAGGATTACTTTCATGGTACAAATGCACAAAATACAGCACTCTACTTCATCAAGCCTACCTGGAAGGAGCTGTGGCACTACAAGCCACTGGGTGCAGTGGGACCACTCCACCATGGTGGGTCTACCAGGAAGGAGCAGTGGGACCAGTAGCCAGTGGAGCCTAGCCATCCACTTGGACTGGGCTCAGCTAGAAGGAGCCCGAACACAGCAGCCAGGCCCACGCCAGGTCCTTCCAGTTGAGTTCAAGTTTAGTAGATCTAGACCCAGTGAGCTGAGATGTACTTCTGGGCCCAAATAAGTTTAGTCCAAGGCCCATACCCACAGGAGAAATATCACGACACACAAGTGGCAGTAGGAAACCGGGGCAAGCTAGCCTGCCTGGAAGACTCCAGGTGCATGATGCGAGGTGCCCAGACCACTTGGGAACTAATTTAAATATAAATTCCCAACTTAAGATCTGATCCACATAATGAAAATTATAGTACTCTGAAAAAAAGAGATTGAATAGGATTTCAGAAAATGGAAAGACATTCCTTGCTCCAGGATAGGAAGAACGAACATTGCAAAAATGGCCATCTTCCCAAAATTGCTGTATGGATTGAATGCACTCCCTATAAAAATATGGACCATCACCAACATACTTCTCAGACCTAGAGAAAACTCTAATAAAATTTATTTGAAACTAGAAAAGACCTAGAATAGCAAAGGCAATCTTGGGCAACAAAAGCAAGGTAGGAGACATTATAATTCCTGATTTAAAATTACACTACAGGGCCCGGCGGGATGGCTGAGTGGTCTAAAGCGCCTGCTTGGGAAAGCGTGGGTGGCTTCAGGGACCGCTGTTTGATCCCCGGCACCACATGCTGCGCCAGTCCTGCTCTCGGGGCGGGCTGGGCCGGCCATGAAGATGGGTGAATGGACAGATAGAGGTTCTGAAACAAGAAAAATAAAAAAAAAATTTAAAAAAAATTACACTACAAAGCTACTGTGATAAAATCAGCATAGTACTGGAAAAAAAAAAAAAAAAAAAACCCTGAGGATCAGTGGAACATATTAGGAGATGTAGGGCTGGCCAATAGCTCAGTGTACTAAAGCACCTGCTTAGGCAGAACACAGCAGCCAGGGTTTGATCCTTGACTTGCTGAGCTGGTCCCACCCCTGGGGTACACTGAGATGGTGATTGAGACTGGGGCATGGTGGTGTGCACCTGTAACCCCAGTGTTTGGGAAGCTGAAAACAGGAGAATCAGTATGAGTCTGATCTATGTAGTGAGACCCTGTAGACCCTGTACTAAATACATAAAAAAAGAAGATGCAGATACAATTACAAACACACTCAGCCATATTATCTTTGACAAAAGAGGCCAAATATGTTCACTGTGAATGATGCATTTATCATCCTTACATTTACAGAAATCCAAAACCAGAACAATAAGTGAGCCTGGTGTTATATATTTTTAAAAAGTTATTTTTATGGATCAATAAACTGCCTAAGGTTTTGAGTGCTAATAAATGGCTCCTACCACTTCAAAGGTCACATTTCATAAACACTATTTTAGCCAGAAAGAATGTTGTTCCTAAAGACAACCACATTGTTAAATAATGAGGCTTAACACAGAGGAAGAAGAACTCCATGCTTTAATGTTTTATAGCAATGAATTCCAATGTTTAGTAATAATCATTTGTTAATAACGGAGAATTATAGCAATCTTCCTTTTAATGTTGCAGATGAGACAAAGATGAAGAAATCAATCATTATTTTAAATGAACTGATGAACAAAATGTCAAGAAAAGTAGGTCAAGAGTAGTGTTTATAGGAGCCGGAGAGATAGCTCTGTGGCACAAGTACCTGCCTGGCAAGTGCAAGATTGTGAGTTTGAACCCTGGTCCCGCAAATAAGTAAATAAATAAAAGACTAGTGTTTATAAATAAGTCACATTGAAATTAAAATGTGTAATTAAAAAATAGAGGAATTGAGCAATTATAAAACAAAGCTCAGATGAGGAGATGGTAAATAAGTTTTTCCAGCTGTTTAATCATTAATTAGGACAATGTGTGGGCTACAAGAGCTGTTTTGAAGCTTTGATGAGTACAAATGAGTGTGAGCCAGCAGCTTATTTCCCTGTTGCATTTTTAAGGGGAGAACTGCCATCCAGACCCAGTGACGCCATTCACTCACACGTGGTGTCGGCGTCCTCTGCTTTGCAGGGACTAGGAAGGACCTCTGAGCAGGGAAAGCAACCACAGTAGCAGCCAGAAGCCAGGCTCTGAGTCACAGGCCCACTCCTGCAGAGGAAAGGACCCCTCGCTGGCCTGGTTGGGAATGGGGACAAAAACTAGCATCAAAACCAATAAAAAGGCGAAAATAGACTGGGAGACTTTGTAGAGAAACCAACAGCCTGACCAGAATAAGCAAAGGAATACACACCAAGGCGCACACGCACTTGTGCTCTATAAGCATAATAGTTTGTTCTTTCTCAGGTCTTTAATGTGTCATCTCTTCAAAATTACAGTGGAATCATGAAAAAATGAGTTTGGAAAACTTTTTGTTGTTGTTGTTGTATTTTTTAGGGAAAGGTCTACAGGGTGTTTAGTGTCTCATTACTAGATTGGACTGGTAGTGATCCACCTGCTCACAGCCTCTTAAGAGGTGAGATTACAGACATACGCCACCACACCCAGTCTCAATTGCCATCTCAGCGAGTTCTGGGGTCAAAGCCAGCACAGAACGCCCAGGGATTGAATCCCTGGTCCCTGTGCTTGCTTGCAGGCACTTTAATCTGCTGAGCTATTTGGCTGCCCCCCTCCTTTGTTAAAAATGTATTTGGTACAGGGTCTCACTACACAGCTTGGACTCACAGTGATCTTCCTAGTTCAGCCTCCCCAGTACTGGAATTACAGGCATGTGCCCCCCACACCCAGACTCCATCAGCTGCTCAACGTGGCTGTGGGTGGGCCTGGCCTGGGATGTGGTGCTAGGCATCAAATCCTGGTCCCAGTGCTCACCTAAGCAATGGAAAACTTTTTATGTGTATCCTCCTGGAATGCCTTTAGGATAAGAAAATCCTTTGACAAAGAAACACTTAACAGTTTTATGCCTGGTTGTTATGGACTGAATTGTGTTCTCCTTAAATTCCTAGGTGAAGCTCAAACCTCCAGGGAGACTGGTTTTGGAGATAGGGTCTTTAAAGAAGCATTGAAGGTTCAATGAAGTCCCAGGCGGGAGTCAATGAACTCACAATGCTAATCCAATAATACTGCTGTCCCTGTGAGGACAGAGACCCTGGGACTGCAGGCACCCATAGCAAAGGCCATGTGAAGACACAGAGAGAAGAAGGCCACCAGCAAATGAGGGAGAAAGGCCTCACCGGAATGCAACCTTGTGGGCACCATGGTCCTGGATGCGCAGCCTCCAGAGCAGAGAGAAAGGGAACACCAGCTGTTTATGTCACCGTGATGCGGCTCAAGTGGACAAATATGCCAGCATTTCTAATACATATCTGAGCTCAGGACACTCAGGCCCTCAAGCTCATGGTAATATCTCTCAAAATGGCTCATAATATGCTGCCTAGGAGAAGTCAGCAAATGAGCCTGCAGCTTTTCCTGTCCACCCTGGGAGTGAAGAGCTGAGCTTTTGTCCTTCCCAGGCTTGGCAGCATCCCATACTACTGTTTCCTCAGAGTGCACTCTATTATGAAGAGGGCAAGGAAAGTGTTATGGTTTATGTCTAGTTGTCCCTCCAAAGCCTCAGGCAGTCATGGGGCAGGGACTTCTATAGATTGAGACTTGACTCATGAGTCACTGGGATTATGTGTTTTAGTACTGATCTGGAGTTTGAGACTTGATCCATGATCCCTGGGATTATGTGTTTTAAGTACTTCTGGGATTATGAGTGTAGCCTGAGGCAGATAGGTTGAGGCGGAGAGCCTGAATGTAATATAAAAAGAGACAGAGAAACAGACTGGTGCTGTTGCTCTGTGCTCCCTTGGTTGGTTGATTGCCTCTATCACGATTGTTGATGTTCTGCTGCCATGAACTGGATGCCCTCTGCCCTGTTCCACTCAGCCTTGGGCCAGCCGAATACAGACTGAAACCTCCAGTAACTGTGAGCTAAATAAACCTTTCCTTCCTTCATTTTCGGTGTCAGGTATTTGTCCCAGCTATGAGTGAAGAGTAACTAAGACAAAAAGTATCCCTCGGAGCTGGGGGTTGGTTTGGTTTGTTTCTTGAGAGGGTATCTCTAAATTCTAGGACTTGAACTTACATTTTTTCCTGCCTCAGCCTTCCAAGTGCAGAGACTACAGGTGTATACCACCATGCCAGCTGAAGTGTTTACTTTTTTATAGCCATGTTTCATAATCCTGTGACCCAAAATGAAAGGGGCCAAGCTAAAGGATAACCAGATAAAGTAAGGATCATGAAGGAATTGAAACTGAATTTTCTTTTTTTTTTTTGAAACAGGGTCTCACTATGCAGTTTGGGCTGGCCTTGTGCTCACTTTTGTAGCCCCCAGACTGGTCTCAAACTCACAGAGATCTTCCTGGCTCAACCTCCCAAAGTGCTGGGATTACAGGCATGCGCTCCTACAGTTCAAAACTTAATTTTATAGGCAATGGGGAGACAGACAAAGAATTAAGGATGGGAGAAAATAGCTTTATCATATTTATGCTTCTAAAGCATAAATGGTGGTACATGCTTATAATCTCAGAACTTTGGGAATCTGAGGCATGAGGATTGCAAATTTGAGCCTAGCCTGGCCAACATAGTGACATAATGAAAGCCTGTCTCAAAATTGAAAAATTACAACAAAAACAAATGGCCAAAGATGTAGCTCAGTGCGAAGGCCCTGGGTTCTAGCTTCAGTAGAAAAAAAAAAAAAGGTGAATTAGCACAAGGACTTAGTTATGTAAAAATGAAAGCATAAATGGAACAGAAAAGATGGATACTCAGACAGTTTTAGAGAAAAGCTACCAATAAATGACATAAATAGCAAAACCCATGCAGAAAAAAAAATACTGATAGAATTACATATAGACTTAAGGGCTGGCCAGATAGCTCATTGGACTAAAGCACCTGCTTAAGCAGATCACAGTGACAGGGTTTGATCCCCAGCATGGGTGCAGGCTCTGCCCCCAGGGCACACTAAGATAGCAATTGAGCCTGGGCATGGTGGTGCACAGCTGTAGTCCCTGAACTTGGGAGGCTGAAAACAGGTGAATCACTAGAGTCTGATCTATGGAGTGAGAACTTGTAGACCCTGTCTAAATACATTAAAAAAAAAAAAAAAAAGAATTACATATAGACTTCAAAGTATGACACAAAATGGTATTCAAAATTCAAAGGACAATTTTTTTAAAGAAGTCTTTTAAGAAGTTAGGACAATATGTAGAAAATTTAAAAGCCTGGATAAACTGTTACACATAAATAAAAAATATATACCATGTACAATACAGGTAAAGAACATGAATAAGGCATCTGTAGGAAAAGGTACTCAGATTTTGAAACAAAGGTGAAAAATGTTGAAATTCACTAGTATTCTAAAAAAATTACAGAGTAGACAGCTACCCTAGAGGTTGAGATAAAACAATCACAAGATTGAGGCCAGCCTGAGCAATTGAACAAGACCCTGTCTAAAAAAATAAAAGATCTGGGCATTTAGTTCAGTGGTAGAACTTTTGCCTGACACATGGAAGGCCCCTGTTCAAGGAAAATAAAAACAGGTATCATTTTTTACTTACTAGATTGAACACAGATTAAAAAATAATAATGCCAGGGTTGATGCAGGGTATCAGAAAGTTTTTTAAAGAGATGGTTCATTTAATGAGCTGCATGGATCACTCAGTCCTCCCCACATTAACCATGGGTCTCCCAATAAAAGGCTGGAGAGCCAGGCAGGACTGGGGAGCAAGAGTGTCAGAGGAACCACTTACACTCAGTGCCATGGGTCCACCCAGAGCAGGTTACCCTCACATTCCTTTCATATCATGAGATATTGGGCCTTTAAAAACCATCAAGGTAATCTCACTAAGCGAGTCTCACTATGCAGGTATAAACTGCCATCAATAAACTATTTTTCCTAATTACTAAATAAATCTTTCTGAAGATACTTTACCTTGACAAATTTTATCTTAATATCTTTGCTGCTGCAAAGCAAATTATCTCAGAAGAATAACTTAATTGGTTCACATTTGTACCTGTAAGGACGAAAGAGCTTTCCATACCCTGAATAAAGAATATTTCGGGGCTGGGGAGATGGCTCCGTGGCACAAGCGCCTGCCTGGCAAGTGCAAGGTTGTGAGTTTGAACCCTGGTCCCGCAAAAAAAAAAAAAAAAAAAAAAAAAAAAAAAAAAAAAAAAAAAAAAAAAAAAAAAAAAAAAAAAAAAAAAAAAAAAAAAAAAAAAAAAAAAAAAAAAAAAGAATATTTCCATTCATTCCTAGTTGATTGGAAAAATCAGTGGATGACAGTAGAGCAAAGACTGAGTGGTCAGTGGACATTATCAGAATTTGTTCAGGCAAAGTTCTCCTTAGGAGCTAGGTATGGGATATTCTCAGGAGAAAACCAGCCTAGTTAAATCTTGTCCACAGGGCCATCTAATGGGTAAGCAATCCTCAGCAGAGAAGGTAGAGCAGACTTTTGCGCTCTGTATTTCAAAGCTGAAATAAACCAACATAGAAAGAGGGTAGTTTCTCTCATCTTAAGGGAATGGCAGGTCAAGAATCACCATTCAGGTCTCTAAAACAGACAGGATCACATAGGAAAAAGCTAAGTTTAAACAAATGCCAAACCCAGCTATGCACTGGTAAATATTTAACAAGCAGCCACTTAAGGTGAAAGTGGAAGGTGTTAAAGGAAAACAGTATTTAATGTTGTTTGTTAAACCACAGTAACAGGCAAATGTATTTTCAAAACCTGATGCTGATAGTTACAGGAAGCACTGCAATCAGTTTTTATTTCTTTGGGGACAATGACCGGGCAGAAATCTAAGGGAAAGTAGGAATTTATCACTGAGATGCAGAGTGGGGGTCAATGGATGGAAAATTACTGAGCAGTAGAACATTCAACAGTAAGGAGCATTTTGGCTAAACTAATCCAACAGTAATTTTGTTGAAAATAGGCAGTGTGATCAGATGCTATCCTGGAGGACAATCAGGTATTTAGGGTGATCAGACAAGCATTTGGGTGTTCTTGATAAACTGACTGATCACAGTGTTTTGCTAAAACTGGATTTAGCTCAAAGAATCTCTGTCAGAGAAAAAGCCTTCACTTCTGGATTATGAAGATTCTGCTAGGGAAATAACTTACCCTAAAACTTGTTTTACATATTATGGTTTCTTCTTTTCTGGGGTTCTCCACTAAAACTTGTTTTACATATTATGGGGTTCTCCACTGAACTTGTAGTAAACAGTAGCAAAACAGGAAGTGCTGGGCCAGGGATATAGCTCAGTAGAACAAGTGCCTGCCTTATAAGTGCAAGGTCCTGAGTTCAATTTCCAGTACAAAAGAGAGAGAAAGAGAGAGAGAGAAGTGTTAAGTTTTTATTACATTTTTAATATGATCTGATTAATTAAAAATACACATACTTTAATGCCTACATGTAATAAGTGAAATTCCAGAAAAATGTAATAATTGTTTTTGGAAGTGAGTAGGAGCTAGGCTAGTGCTATGTAGACATGATTATAGGAAGAACTTCCCTGCCTCTCTCTCTTTCCTTTCACATCAGTCCTCTGAGAGTCAGATCTTGTAGTAAAATGGAGCAGGACAACCAAGCTAGAAGAAATCTTAAGATGCAGAGTAGGTCTTGGATGTCTCACTTCTCTGAGAAGTCCAGGGAAGGAAGGTGAGTCTGTCCTTCATTCTACAACGCAGGACTCTTATGGAGAACACATAAAAGAGGGAAGACTGTAAGGGGGCAGGCAAAGAAGAAAAACAGAAGGGAAAAGGAATGTTTATGTTCATTACAATTGTATTGCTGGTGAATAATCTAAGCCAGCCAAGGGCAGCAGCATTTATCAGCTACTGCTTTTTTTTTTTTTTTTTTTTTGGTAGTGGTACTGGAGAGTGAAACCCGAGCATCTGCACTGAGTTCTATCCCATGTAAGCCATGTGCACGTATTTACTATGAAAGGAGCTTGTGGGGCCGGAAGCTGCCTGGGTGAGTCAGTGAATGAGCAAGGGATGAGCATGAAGCCTGGGACATCACTGTGCACTACAGCTATATTTATGCAAGTGCTTGGGCTTTTTGCTTTTTTTTTTTTTTGTACCAGGGATTGAACTCACGACCTTGTGCTTGGCAGGCATGAAGCTATCTCCGTGGCCCATGTTTTCGATTTTTAATAAATTAATCTTAGGTTGTTGTGACTTTTTTCCTTGATAAACTTCAATTTTTATTTAGTTTTTTTATTTTTTTCTTGTTTCAGAACCTTTGTTTATTCACTCATTTTTATGGCCGGCTCAGCCCACCCCAAGGGCAGGGCTGGCGCAGCATGTGGTGCCGGGGATCGAACCGCGGTCCCTGAAGCCGCCCAAGCTTTCCCAAGCAGGCGCTTTAGACCACTGAGCCATCCTGCCGGGCCCCTAAACTTCAATTTTTAAAACCTTTTTGATTTATAATAACATTGCTTAAAACACAAACACATTGTACAGCTTTGCAAAAGAATTTCATTTCTTTATCTGATTACTCTGTAAGCTTAGTTATATTTAATCTTTTTTACATTTTAAACTTTTGGTTGAAAATTTAATATCCTGGGGTCAGGGTCAGGGCATCATGGTCTCTCATCTCCACATCTTGTTCCTCTGGGTATCAGCAAGGACAGGCAAGGACAGTGATGCACATGATCATCTGTGATAGCAACAGTGCCTTCTCTAGAATCCTTCCTAAAGGAGCTACCTGGAGTGATTTTCTCAGTTTCTTTTTTTCATTGTAGATGTGCCTGTAATGCATAGTCTCCTCTATTAGCGAAAGCCTCTTCTCATTAATGGATAACCAGTTGTTCCAGCACTTCATGATTAAGTTGTGTTCTATTGAGCAATTGACCTAAATCATCTCTGTTTGCGTAAAAGCACTTTTTATGTTGTTGCAGTTGGAATCAGTTAAAACTAGGCCATAACACAGTAGAGTGGGCTCTAATCAAATGTAATAATAAAGACCTCAGAAGCAGAGACACAGAGCTGAGACCCTGAAGAGGAACACAAGTGATGATGGAGGTGGAGATCAGAGTACTGAAAAATGATAAAACAAAGCTCCTAATCATACCAAAATCATAAAACAGAAAATAGAGTAGGGAGGTAGAGCTCTGTGGGAGAACAGAAAACAAAACATGTATGAGGTGTGATGAAAACATATGGTGAATGCTGCTGCCAAGTGCTATCCATTGGAAAGGCAGAGATCTTCAACACGAGAAATGACACAGGCCCTTGAACCTTAATAACAGCGTGTGATGAGATTCAATTTGATTGATATGGCTGGATGTTGAGCTATGACTAAGAAGTGTGTTGTTTTAAAGTATGTATGAATCACAAAGCATGAGCAATTCATTTCATTGGGATTGTGCAATTACAGCACTTCATATTCTGTCAAATAAAAGCATTTTGGTGTGGCCTCACCCACCTTATTCACTGGATCTGGCACCATGTGACTTCTGGCTCCTTCCGATGTCAAAATGATCATGACATGAAAGGTAAATATGTTGAATGAGCTTAGGACATAGAAGCAGCTTTGACAGCTCAACTAAAGACAGGAAAGAGGATTTTCAGAAATGCTTAAAAATAGCAAGAAAGATGGGAGAAGTGTGTTTGAAGACATGGAGTGTTTTGAGATGAGTTCATTACACTGTCTTTCACTCTTAATAATTTTTGAAAGGTTTAAATAGCCACTGTATTTTTAATCACACTTTAAACATTTTATGTCATTATAAAACAAAATATGTATTTTAAGTATATACTTCATATATTTATGAATCACACATACACATTGAGCTGAAAATCAATATACAATCCATTTCATTGTATCTAAATTAAACTTCAGCAAAGAGAAGCAATGTATACAATGATGCCATTCTTCAGCAGCGGGATAAGTTGCCTTGGTTTGTGTGGAAGGCTTTATTCAGCCTTATTTCTTTACTCCTAAAAATTTCCATGTATACTACAAGTCAAGATAAAGCCACAAATTCACTATGTAAGCAACTAACAGAAAATAGCGTTTGCTATCCAAATGCAACCTTTATTGAGGTTCCACAGCCTTCACTTCCAACATAGTTGCAGTATGCCTCTCCTAGATGGCTTCCAGAGCTGTCACTGCAGTTCCATGTTTTACTCTAGTCTGTAAACAGTGTCACAGAGCTATATATTCCCAAGTGTAGAGGACTTCATGATTTTCAGTAACAACAACAGAATATTTCACTGCATCATCTTTTACTGATGGGTGTTTAGGTTGTTTATAAATTTTAAAATTCAGTGGGATAAGTATAATGATAATGTAGGAATATATTCAGAAGAGTGGGAAGGCTATCTTTAAGGATAGGTACATATGAAACATGTTGATTAATGTTGCTAACTATCTTCAAAAACCAAGAAAGTATAATAGCACTTATTAACATGGTCAAAGTTTTCTCCACCATTGTTTTCAAACCAATAGACTAACAAACCTGCACACAGCTCAGTGGATTTGTGAGTTGCATTTAGCAACTTCTAAAATCTAGTGTTTTAGGTAGCTTTAACTATAGAGAAAAACGCAAGGAGAAGAGGGATGAAGGACTTCTCAGGATTTGAGCCATTGATGAGTTCTATAATACATGTCTTGACAGGCAGACAAGCAGGAATTTGTCAAACTAGTTGAAAACATGATCATCTTCACAAAGACGGTATATATGTTTTTTCCTTGTGCAGTACCAGGGATTGAATTTAGGACTTTGTGCTTGTGAAGTAGGTGTTATACCACAGAGCCATCTCCCTGGCCCAAGATTTTGCATTTGAGTTTCACATTTTTTGACAGTCTGTCATGGCCTTATCTGTTACTTTGGTCATCAATTTTTAAAAAATTGCTTCTACTTGGGAACATAGATTTTTAAAAGACATTTTTATTCTCATGGTACAGGGTTTTATTATGTAGTTCAGACTCATAGTGATCTGCCTGCCTCAGCCTCCCCAGTGCTGGGATTACAGGCATATGCCACCATGCTCAGTGTCAGGGCTGGCTTGGAATGTGGTTCCAAGGATCAAGCTTCAATCCTTGAGCTTTCCAGGCGTACGCTTAGACTGCCAAGCTATGTCCCCAGCCCAGAATCTAGATTTTTTAAAATTAATTAATTAATTAATTAATTTCCTATTACAAGGGATGGAACTCAGAACCTTGAACTTGCCAGGCAGGTGCTTATGCCACTGAACTACATCTACTACAATATTGGTATCAAAAATTGTGGTCATCAGTTTTTGATACTAATATTGTACTGCATTTACACAAAGGAGAAAAACCTTAAAAATCTTTGTGCTGGTGATGCATAACAGTAGCTCAGTGTTGCAGTACTGGGACTGACCACAAGGAGGGCACTCTACCCTAAACTGCATCCCTAGGGTGTGTGTGTGTGTGTGTGTGTGTGTGTGTGTGTGTGTGTGTATGCACACCTGTTTACCTTTTTTTGTGTGAAACTATATTTTGCCAAGTATAGTGTACTCTTTCATTTTTCCAGTGTCAAATGTTTTTCTAACCCTCTTCTGGTTCATAAAGTTTACTGTATCTTTTTATCAACTGTCAGAATAAAAGGCCATTAGCTACTCTTCAGATATTTTTATAAGATATTAATTATATAATAAACCAACATCTTAAATTTCATGCATGGCTGCTTAATAGTATCTATCACAAAAAACTGCCAAAACCATAGTTTTGCACCAAAGCAACTGAACTCTTACAGTTACTTCTGTGAGCACATCTATCTAGTACCTGTTCAGTCTCACCATTCTCATCACTGGTTCTTGGGACTAAGGATTATTATTTTAAAATATATAATCCTCCTCAGGTTTGGCTTTAAAAACTTGTCCTAGGGCAGTCCTGATAGCTCAGTGAACTAAAGTGCCTGCTTAGGCAGAGTGCAGCAGCTGGGGTTCGATCCCCAGCATGACATGCCAGCCCCACCTGCTGGGTGCACTGAGACAGTGATTGAGACTGGATGTAGTGGTAAACACCTGTAATCCCAGTACTTGGGAGGCTGAAAACAGGAGGAATGCTACAAGTCCAACACCCTGTAGACCCTGCCCTAAATACAGAAAAACAAAAACTTGTCCTCACTGCAACCTTTTCATATATGTTCTTTGTTTACTATAGCATCTATATTTTTATTGTAGTGTTCTGGCATTGCCAAGTAAGTCTCATTATTCTTTACAAACTCTCGCTGATAGTCATTTGAGTTGTTGGTGTAAAATGAATATACTTTTCTCCAGGCTCTCTAATGCACTCTTTATGATTATATTATTATTTTGCAGAAGCCATCAATTTGCCTTTCTAACTACTTAAATTTTTTCTTGTATTCTTCTAGGAGTTCTTGTTCTATTGGTTTTAATCTCATGATGCATAATTGTCAAAAGAAAATAAGTTGTCAGCCTTATAATTGGTTAATTTTATCCTCTGATTTTGTTTTATAGCCTAATCTACATCCATTTCTCCATATAAGTACTGGTAATTTGGTCTAAAATTTGCTTAGGTGGAAGTTTTTAGCTTATAAGACATAGGTGATAACATGTATATATTTCCATTGTATGACACCAAGAACATATCTGGTTGTCTCACTCTCAGTGAGATTCAGGATTGTTGCCAGTCTGACTCATTCCCTGAAAAATTCCCTACAATCCTTTTGACTAATGATGTTAGCAGCTATGATAATTGTTGCCTAGATCCATTGTTCTATGGGTTGAAAACAGTGACTTTTTTTTTTTTTTTCCAGGACCAGGGCTCACACTCACAACCTTGCACTTGCCAGGCAGGCACTTGTGCCACAGAGCTATCTCCTCAGCCTCGAAAACACTGATTTTCTAACTTTACCATTTCTCTAAAATTTGTTAGCTGTGACTTTTCTGTAAAAATATGTAATATACAAAATATAATATTTTCCCATTCATTCATTTAACAAAACTTTCTGGTTAGCCTGAAATATAGCCTAAATGGAAAAGGCAAGATAAATATTTTATTTTTCTCCTTTGTTAATTTTAGAATAAACGGTGCTTAGTAACTTCCAAAACTAACTGGTTACTATTCTTAGTGAAATACTAGGTTTTTAATATTTGATGTGTTGCAACATATTTGAAAAATTTTATGTCAAGTTAATGAAAAAGAAAGCTGAGGTCTATTTCAAACATTCACATTTGAAATGTCTAGGCAGCCTGACTGGTTCAGTTTCATAGCTCAATTCATTCTGCTTAAAAGAGTCTGAATTGGATTCAAGCCTGCATTCCTAAAAAA
>PVJA010035808.1:0-21599 GCA_004027025.1 Myocastor coypus | reverse complement strand
ACAAACAAACAAAAAACCAAACCAAAACAAAACAAAACAAAAACAGAGGAAATGCCATGGTACACAGGACATTCTGAATGACATTTCTTCCTATGAAAATGACACATGGGGGTTCAGAGTGTGGATGATAAACAAGCTGGCCTTCCAGGAAGAAAAGACTTCCACTTCCAAGAAGGATGCCAGCTCAGCCTTGTTTTCTTAGTTGGTTTTTAATTTCTTTCTTCTTTCTCCAAGTTCTTCGGAGTACAAAAGTGTATGTGTGGTATGCCTCGTTTAGCCTCAAACAGAAAACACTGCAAGAGCTCAGAAGGGTTCTACTTCGGTGGCCTGGCTCGTGAGCAGAACACAGTGACTGGGCTACTGGGCTGGGCTCTTCTGAGAACAGAGACTTCGGGGCAGCAGCTCTCTAGGGCTACACGAAGTAGGGGGGACACCAGTAAGGGGCTTTGGAAGAAATAAGCAGCCCTCAGCCTCAGAGGTCAGTGATTTTTATCTTTGTAGAGAATGCTGGCCTTCCTGGGAATGCTGACTTTTACAGGAGTATCTCTGAAATGCACAAGGACTCCTGCCTAGTGGCAGTTTAAACAGAGCTTCAATTGTCAGAATCCCTCACCTCCACTGTTCTTGGAGGGGAAGTACAGGGACTGAACCCAGGACCTTTGCACAGAGCTACATCTCCAGCCTACAGGCTCTCATTAAATCACTAAGTTGCTGACTAGGCTTGAACATGTAATCTTTCTGCCTCAGCCTCCCTGAGTGCTTGGATTACCAGCATCCATGACCACATCCAGCTGCTTTACATTTTTTCATAAAAAACAACAAACTTCAGCACAGAGGCCTGTAAGAGGCAGACCACTCAAGGCCAAATTTGTCCAGCATGGACTCTAGAACTGGTTAGGAGGCAAGATTAGGAGTCTCTGGATACAGTGGCCATCTGTGGACACTCCCCCCATGAAAATAACCAGTGGTCTCATTCTCTCCTTCATGTTGTCCCCTCGCCTCCATCTCCTCCCACAGGGGTGTGCCAGCAGTCCATATACCAGGCCATGAGCCTGTGGATCCAAAGGCAGTTACCCCACGGCTGCTCACCTGCCTGCCCACTTTCCTTCTTGTGCACACCACACATCCCAGGGCTGTGTCTGCCAAGCCCTGCAATGTACAGCTCCACAGAGGTGCCAGGGTCAAGGTGTGTATCTAGGTACCAAGGAGTGGCTTCAGCCCTACGAAAGGAGATCCTGCTGCTGTTATAAGATGGGCACAGCTGGGGATATCATGCCAGATGAAATAAGCTGAACACAGGAAAACAGTATGTGCACACCACACATGTAATCTTTTCAAAAAGGCCAAGTGTATAATATAATAAAAGTGACCACCCAGGACAGGGGCAGGTCAGAGGAAAAGAGCCACTCAGACATCAGATGGGCAATCTAGTGAAAGGACACACTGCATGAGGGGCAGAGCAGAGTGCGAGCAGGGCCAATTCTGTGAGCAAGCAGACTGGAGATTCTGGCCCCCTCAGCAGAAAGGATGACTACATGACCAGAAGGCTGTTGCCTGTTTCTCTACAGAAACCATCCCCGAGTGCCTGGGCTGTGACTTTGTGCTGTGAATTGTTAAGTCGTGGAAACATGCAGAATGCCCCCGCTGGGCCCATGAATCTGCCTCCACAGTTTAGTTAGCTTGTTCTCTAACTAGCAGCAGCGAAAGGCTGATGCTGGAGGAACACTGGCTTACAGGTCCTCAATGGCACCTGAGGTGGTACTCACAGACAGTAGGGAGGACCAGCAGACAGCAGGCAATGGTGCCGGGGCACAAGGCAGCAGGACAGAACTCATGCCTCCCATGCTAGCAAAATGGCAAAAACCCCGAACAGGCAAATACCAGATTACTTCCGAAAATCACAGACCTGATGTGCCCACCAAAAATGCCTGTGATCGGAGTCTGAACGAAGTCCGCCTGCCGGGTGACCGATGTCTTGTTCCTGGGTCCCACCTGCTCCCACTCCTCCTCGCTGCCTTCACCTTGATCCTCCTGCTCATCGTCATCAGCCAAGGGGCTTTTGGGCCCATTTGAAACCACGAGCTCTGCAAGGAAAGGAAAGGGCCTGCTCGTGCGCCACCAATGAGCACATCTCACACACAGGCCACCCAGGCTGGTCTGGGAACCGGCCAGACAGACGTGTCCACTGCAGGTCTACAGACAGACTTGGTGTGTTGGCACCAAGTCACAATGACTACACAGCAGAGGCACAGGCCTTGGACTCACCAGGCTCTGGTTGCTTCAACTACTGGGAAGAAGCCCAGGGAAACAGGCAGAAGCACAGTGTTCCCTTATCCTCAAGGGTTGCACACTTTAGCCGTAAGGGGCAAACTAGGAAGATATAAACATACTGTATGTGCATGCACATGTGTGGAAAGAAATGCTGGGGGTATGTTCACAAGGCAGACTCCTGCAGTCACGTGGGATTCCACACACTAGTCCTTCAGCTTTTCTGTGTGAGTGACCATTTCTGAATTAAAGGAATCAACAGCGGAGGTTCTGGGTAAGCTTCAACTTAACTAAATAAAACATTATTAAGGGTACAGAAAGGGCAAGGTAAAAACAACTGGTGTCATCTCCAGAAGTAAAGGAGGACATCTGATGGCCAGAGCTGAGGACTGGGAGCTGTAACTTCACACAGGAATGAGCTGCGACCTTTGTTTAAAACGAGACTTAGACAGCTGGTTGGGCACAGCATGCAGGAAGCAAACCTACTTTCACCGTCTGGCGAGAGGAGCTTCTTCAGGCTCAGCATCTCCTCATGCAGTCCGTTCAGGATGAAGCCCAGGTACTCCTCGGCGTCCTCCTGTCGACCCTGGCAGGGCAATCGCAATGGTACTGACTGAACCGACCTGGGACCAGGTCTGCAACCACTGCACTTCTTTCTCTGCTGAAACTCTCAGGGCTGAAAGTAAAGCAGTTCTAACACTGCCAGGAGGGCTCTCCAGACTGCTGAGCTGGCAGAGGTGGTAGGTTAAATATTGAGTCCCAGCACTTCTGGGAGTTTAAATTTTCTTTTATTTTCCTGTGTTTTGTATTTTTTTCCTGCTAAATATATATAATTACTTTCTAGTAAGAGTAGTGTTATTCTTAACACTTGTGTTTCTGTTCTAACAACACAGAAGACAAAGAGCCCTTGCCACACACACCCAGAGCAGCCAATAACCAGAACCCTGCATGGCTCCTGGCAGAGGACGGGAGCGTGTGGAGGAGCTGGGCAGATACAGGTAGCCGACTGTTGCACACACGGAGTCACACGTCAGCTTGCTAGCCACCATGGCCTACAAGACTACTCATCAGGGCTGGCTCCTGGAGTGCACCTGCCTGTCCCAAGGGTCTGTACGCTCTGCTCCAGGCCTCTGGACAGCCTGGACCTGGCCACCTATTCTAGCCACATGGGCCAGGCATGCACAGGTAGGCAGGTGGGTGCCACATGTGAATAAAGTGGGCATGTGGTGAGCAGGGCTGCTCTCCCAGCAAGGGTCTGCTTACTGAGCTGGCCTTAGCTCATGCCTGGGAATCTGGATTTTAAGATCCCCACCATTCCATGACTGATAAGGAACTGTGCCTGAACTCTGTATAAGCAGTGTGGGTCTGGCTGAAGACTCATCTTCCCTCTGTACATCCAGAAGTTAGGGTCCAGCTAGGAGGGGGCGGATCTACTCCCAGGGACGATATGGCCCTGAGAGGCCAGACCCTATGCCTGCTGTTGCATGTGCTGCTGAGGGAGATGTTTGTTGCAGGACAGCTCTAGAAGAACCCAGGGAACCCTCCAGACCAGCCACATGTGTTTCACTGTCCTGACTTGCTCTGGATCCAGCTATTGTAAAAAACCATAACCACAAGCATGCCAGCTTGAGGCCAGAGTCCTGCCAGCAAATCACTGGGCTGGAGGATGGTCTCGGGAACTCAGCACCTTCAAGTCACTTCAGAAAGACGCTTTTCAGCATGGCTCCGGCCAGAGCACAACCAGAGGGCTCAGCCTCCAGGTCTTGTTGAACCCCTGAAGTGGAAGCCTGTCACTGGCCTGCACATTCATCAGCCATGCTCATGGCCCTGCACCTAACTCCGCTGGAGGACTATATCCCTTGGTGAGGGTGGCTTGGCTGGAGGAAAAGTCCGGTCTGTCTCCAAGCTGTGTTCGTTTTAAAGATTTATATTTAGGGCCAGCCAGATAGTTCAGTGGACTAACGTGCCTGCTTAGGCAGATGCAGGGATGGGGGTTTGATCCCTATCATGGGGTGCCAGCCCCACCCCCAGGGTGCACTGAGAGTATGACTGAGACTGGGCATGGTGGTTGGTACATGCCTATAATCCCAGTGTTTGGGAGGCTGAAAACAGGATCACTGTGAATCCAATCTGTGTGAGACCCTGTACTGAACAATACATAATAAAATAAAATAAAAATAAAGATTCATATCTAGCACCCTGAGGGACTGCAGTATCCACATCACCCTTAAGCCCTGAAAGCAATGAACGCCGTTCTGTGTTTTTGGGAACTGGGGATTGAACTCAGGACCTTGTGCTTGCCAGGCAAACACTTATTCTACTGAGCTATCTCCCCAGCCCGTTCTGTGTTTTAAAGCAGTCTCTACACATGGCAGCACTGGCGAAAGCTCCTACCTTGAGAAAGTCGAGGGTAACTGTGCCTTGCTGCATCCTGACTAACACCACACATGTCCTATTACCTGGGCAACAAATTCGAGTCAATGCCCAAAACTGTGTTAGGAGCATTTACAAGGCTTATATGTTAGGCTGTGCCTGGTGGGCTCCCAGGATGCTGCCTTGGATTCTTTTTCTTTCTTTCTTTTTTTTTTTTTTTTTTGGTCTTTTTGAGACAGGGTCTCACTGTGCAGTTCAGGCTGGCCTTGAGCTCACTTTTGTAGCCCAGACTGGTCTCAAACTCACACTGATCCTCCTGCCTTAGCCTCCCGAGTGCTGGGATTACAGGCTGTCCTGGATTCTTGTTCTTCTCTGAAGCACGCAATTTCCTCGGGACACCGCTTAGGTAAATGTCACTTCCTCCATACCCTAACTCTGACCAGATTCCTTAGCGGCACTTAGGAATGCCCACATGGACTCAATGCTACCCCCAGGACAGAGAGCAAGCAGCATCCTGTAACTGTGCTGGGGCGCACCATGCCCTGCACACAGCACACTATGCCTTTGTGCCTCTGGAGCGAAGGGCCAAGGACACCTTAGAGATGCCAGGGCAGAATATGCTGAGCTGAGCAGGTCTCCAGACACTGGTCCAGGACACCCTGCTCCACAGCACAGGGAAGGGGCTCGATCCCATTAGCTGTGTGACCCTGGACAATGACCTCATCTCTGGGGACTCCAGCAAGGCCACAGGGTCAATGCTCAGAGCAGTGCATGGTGCACAGTGAAAGCCCTGTGAACAAGGTCCAGCCATGAGGACTGTCACACTTTCAACTTATCCCAACAAGGGGCTCCACCACAGCCTACTTAGTCCTACTGAGCTGGAGAGCAGATGCTCTGCTGGGGCAAGCCCACCTTTTCAGACAGGCTGGACTTGATGACGGTCAGCAGTCCATAAATGTATGTGGGCTCAAAAGCAGCTCCGGGTCGGATGTCCCTCATGACTTTATCTCCAAGAGCTGCAGCAAAGACAGGACACAGGAGGTCTTAAGTGGCAGCAGATGCCCCGCTACCACTACTACCCCTTACCCCCAGAAGCCGACAGCACAAGTGTGGGCACTAACAGGACTGAATTCACCAAACTCGATGACAGCTGTTGACCAAACTTCCAGCATGCAGGGCAGCACAAGTCCCCACTTCCACTTACCCTGGCGGGGCTTTGGTGGCACAGGCATATTGGTAAACTCATTCATTAGCCGTACACTGAATTCAGGGAAAAAGAAAGGCAGGACATATTGGAAAAAGCAAGCTTTCCCTAACACACCCTACCTGCTAGATAGTATTAATTACAATGCTCTTGGCAGATGGTAGGTCGTCACTGTCAAAACTCATAAATTCTATGCTTTACTATGCACACTAGGTACAGTTTAAGTCAGCAAACAATACAATGTTTTCTACTAAGTCTAGAGAACACAAACTTCTAATTCCATTTCTTGTAACTTCCACATAAAATCATGAACACATTTGTTCAAAAGAACTACAGAACTTATCATTAGTAAGTCAAGAACTTCATTCAACCATTCCGATTCGAATTCTCAGAGGGGAAAGTCCACCCTCCCCAGGCACAGAGCATCTTACTTACAAGCTATCTATCATCGGTGTAGACGTGCAAGGCCTCTGCACCTTGGAGTACAGAGGAATGAACTTCATGAGGTGGTACATTGGAGGGCATGCGACCAGGGCTTGCAGCGTCTACACGTCAGCAGTAAGGAATGTGAAGGAATGCAACCGGCACAACAACTCCCAGGCCACCTAATTCACAGTCAGGTCTGTAATCTCAGAGGCTGGGGCAAGAGGATCACAAATCCAAGGCCAGCCTGTGCTATGCAACAAGGACGAGACTAGCCAGGATTCAACAGTGAGATTGCCTCAAAAGTGAAAAAGCAAAACCCACATGGAGCAAGGGTGCCAAATTGCGGAGATAAGTAACACAAAAAGGAGTAAGCCATTAATCAGCGGGACTGTAGCCTGATGACATCAGTCTGAGGATCTGCTATGCAGTCAGGGTCACATTCAAGAACTTGATGCAACCAGACTCACTGATTTGGTCAGAACAAAACTCTTACCCAAGTGGCCACTCCACCCTGTTATTTGGAACCATGCTAATGAGAATAAAACTTGCCCAATTCTTTCAATCAGGTAAAAAAAAAAAAAAAAAAAAAAAAAAAAAACACTTCCTTTTGCACAGGTTTGAAAAAACTGGGGGCAGGAATAATCTTGTCTATAAGTGAATGAGGCAAATTAAGTAATGAACCCAATTTTTTGGGTTCAACATTCAGGCCAGTGGTCCCATGGAAGTTGCACCAAGCCAGATGCACCCAGAGGTGACTACTGTGGTGAGCTGGTCCTGGGGACAGCATGCAAGAAGGATACAGCATTAATGTAGCACCAGTTTCCTTTATTGATCAGCCCACGGGGTTGCAATGAGACTGGCTTATGTATTAGCGTTACGTTCTCCAGTAGCTCTGAAAAAGTGAAGAGATATATTTAAGAAGTTAATGACATCCAGCGAATAAATCTAAATCCATTGAAATGCTCTAGTTGAGAGACAACTAGACCTCCCTTAAAAAACAGCACACATTGAAGAAAATCCATGCTGGTAAAGCTTCATTCAATCCTATATCAAGCACATCCATTATAAAAGGGTTTTCGATTAATATTTCCCCTAAAACATTAACATTTATGTATGCAAATAGGAAACGTAAGAGGTACTGATCTTAATGAGAAGCAAACTCTCCAGTGTGCTGGTACCGAGGAACAGGCTGGAAGCACAAGCCTCCCCGCTGCAGCACTGTACTCCCTTGGACAATGGCACTACGCATAAAAGAATTTCAGGGCAAGGGCCAGCCAGATAGCTCAGCGGATTAAAGTGCCTGCAGGCAGGCGCAGGGGCTGGGATAATCCCTGGGCCTGCGGTGCTGACCCTGATGCCGCGGCTTGCTGAGACAGCAATGGCAATTGAGACTGGGCATGGTGGTGGCACACCTGTAATCTCAGCTACTGGGAGGCTGTGAATAGGCAGATCACTGTGAGTCCGATATAGTAGTGAGACCCTGAACGCACTGTAGACCCTTTCCTAAAATACAAAAAAAAAAAAAAAAAAAAAAGAATTTCAGAGCAGACCCTGCACCTCCATGTCTATATCCCTAGCAACTGCCACTCCCACATCAAGAGGTGCTTGACGGCTGCTTGGTAATCACAGTCCTTTGAGGACAACCACCACAGACTAATTATTGTGTTTTTCCATGAAGAGTCCAACATGGTAACTGTACCACACACTATAATTTCTTCATGGAAAGCATGCTTTTATCCTCATGTTTCCCTCTGGAATTGAGCCCTACTCAGTCTTAAGGGCTCTGACTTTGAAAAGAATGTTTTGTGCCAATACTATTCAGATAAGATATCATGCCTGTATCTTATGCTTTGATTACTATGAAGACAATATGTAATGTGTCAACTCTTACAACTGTCCCAGTAACCTGTTTTGAAACTCTTTTTAATGTATCGTTAGTACAGGGACTACAAGATCTACAGGCTCTCATTACCAAGATTGGACTCGTAGTCATTCTCCTGTTTTCAGCCTCCCAAGCATAGGATTATGGGCATGTGCCCCATGCTCAGTCTCAATCACCATCTCAGTGTGCCCCAGGGATGGGGCTGGCAGGGCAGGCCAGGGAGTGAAACCCAGCTGCTGCACTGTCTAAGCAGGCACTTTAGTTCGCTGCACTATCTGGCCAGCCCTTGAAACTCTATTTCAGTGGGTCTTTTTCTCTTTAAAATTAAGAAGAAGGCGGCTCTAGATGTCATCTTTGTACAAGTAACCATCAGCAACATCTCCTTTGCTGTGACCTGTGGGGTAAGGCAGCATGGTCAGGATGCAGTTGTACTGGCAGGCTTCAGGTATATACGTAAGTCAAACGTAGAAATTCATGTCCAAAAGTCAAAGAGCATATAAATACACTCACTCCTTCTGCTTTGTTTTGAGACAAACAAGGTCTCACTGTATAGCCCAGGCTGGCTTTAAACTCACTATGTGGCCCAGCATTTGATCCCACAGCAACCCTTCCATCTCTGCCTCCCTAGGGCCAGGGTTATCGACATATGCCACAGTGCCCCACTTTCTCTTTTCCTCTTCTGAGGCATAGGGAATACTTTTCACAGAGCTCTCCTGAAACAGTAAAACCCTATGGGCTCAATAGAAGTCAATGGAATGTGTTCAGTTAGACGAAGCTCTTAAAGAGTTCAGTCCTGGGTAAGTTAACAGGCAAAACTGAGGCCCAAATCCACACATTAACAGATAGCAAGAATGGGGCCTGTGTACGTGGGAGGGAGATACAGTAGGAACTTTATCTGCCTTACTCCTAATTATCATTTGCAGCCCTAATGAACAGGCACCATGATTGCTCCAACTTCAGATGAGAAAGCTGAAGCCCCATAACTGAACCGACCTGTGAACCTCAATTTAATTAAACCCAGAGGTCACACTTTCTTCTCTAATATATGGCAGGTTCCACTTAAACCACCTTTTATGGTAAGGTTTTGGCTACGTACTTTTTCCATGGGGTTAAGGTCTTTGAGACACAATATAACGTCTTTGAGACACAATATAACACTCTACCATTTCTGGCACTTGCTGCAGAACAGTAAGTATTAGATACAGCTGCCACAAATGTGTGTGTTTTCCAACACACACCAGGTCTCTAGTGTACTGGCATACATCCCACAGCAGCATCACAGCCACCAAACTCTCAGTGTTTTTACAGCAAAAGTTAAGTTTTTGTGCAGTCATCAAGACTTACACCTGACTGCCTTCCTGTCAGAGGCTTTGCTAAATGATTTCTGCTGATGGCTGCAGGATGCCTGCAGAGCCACTGGGCAGACATATGAGTGGTGGCCTTGCTCTAGCACAGCTTGGGGATCAGGACCAAGAGGGACCTGACCTCCAGACTGAAAGGCACTGCAGAGATGCTGCTTGGCCCAGCCAGAGCTGGGAAGCTAAGAACATGGGCAGCTGCAGAGGACAGGCCTGGCGAGGTGGCACAGGCCCAGCCTACACACCAGTAGGGTACCAAGACGACCCCGGCACATCATGTGCAAACCCTCTCAGCACTCAGGTTGTGTTTTTCTTTCCCACAGGCACACCCAGCCCTTCAGGGCATTAGTGTGTGTCCCAATGACGTGGGAGCAAGAGGAGCAATGTGGCCAAGGCTGAGACCAAGGGAACCAGGCAAGACGGCTCTGGGAGAGGCAGGCCAACACAGTGGGAGAAGGACCCTCTGGTCTCCAGTCTCACAGGTGACTTCTCATTCAGGTGCAGGAATGAGAGCAGACTAGAGGGCATTGCTGCTATGCAGCACACATGCTGGTGGGAAATGGAGCCAACCAGGCCAGGCATAGCTGTCTGAAAGCTCCCTCCTAGGGAAAGTTGCTTTTGTTTTGTTATTGCAGCACTGAGGCTGAACCCAGGGTCTCAATCTTGAATTAGGTTCCCTGCCTATTTTTAGGGTCTTGCCAAATCACAAAGTTCCCAAAGCTGGGCTCAAAATTATGATCCTCCTGCCTCGGCCTCCCAGAATGCTAGTATTATAAGAGTGCACCAACACATTTGGCTCAATTGTTGTAACAAACTCAAAAATCTGACTATGAATAGTCCGAAGTATTTTTGACTCAGTTTCAGTTACAGGAAAAACCACTCTGACAGAGCTACCACTATCCATGGGGGCCAGGCTGAGACCACTGGGAAAGTGTCCTAGAGCTCTTACACAGCTGCAGCCCGCAACCGCGTGAATGACAGCAGCTACAACACTCCAGCTCTGAGAGGCTAAAGAACAATCCAACACAAAGCCAGCTATAAAAATTTTTCTTCCTAATATTTACTCAGATAAAGTATACACAGGTTAGCCAGCCATTGGTTCTATGCTACAAGTTCCCTGGAACCCCGTGAGGGGCAGGCAGAAGGGGAGAGGCTTTAGCTTATATTCAAATCTTGTGGCACCCTCTAGTGTTCTGTTCAGTAACTGCAAAGGACCGATACTCCACCCCCTCCCACCCTGCCCCAAACACACAGCACTAGCCAAGGGAGATAGGAGGTGCATGAGGACCATTCACAGGCCAGCTAGCACAGGTGCTCACCCTGCTCCTCTCAAGCGTTAGCACCCTGTCAAAGAGCACAGGAGAGACACTAGCAATCTGCATTATCCTTAATTATTGTCATTCTAGAAAAATTCCAGTGGTCTTCTACAACTAAGACTGAGATTCATTCCATGTTTGGTATAAACATAACAGCCTCAAGCTGGATGTGGTGGTGCACAGCTGGAATCCCAGTACTCACAGAGGCCAAAGCAGGAGAATCATTTGAGCCCAAGCTGGGCACCTTAGTAACAACTTGTCTCAAAATAAAAAATATGAAAGGAGCTGGGGATGTAGCTTAGTCTCAAGGCCCTGGATCCAACTTCCAGTACTAGAAAAACAAGACCATGACATTGTGAAGTGTACGACAGATGACAGCTCTGCTTCAGCCAGTCACAGCTGCTCTCTGCTCCCTCCACATTCGAAGCAAGGGTCACAATACAGGATGTGACCCATGGCATAGAGGCAGCTCTACCCCACAGCCAGGACACCCATGGTGCTCCGCAAAGCCCAGGTGCTTTACCGGTGTGCAGTCATTTATATCCCCACAAGCAAGGAGCTAACGTGGGAAGGAAGAGAAAGAAAAAGGAAGTTCATTTATGTAAGCATCTGAAAAAACAACTTCAAGGATCTTAAAATTAACCTTAATTGCCAAAAACTTGAAGTTCCACTTCAAATTGAGTGCCTGAAAAACATTCAGATTAAGTGTTCTCTTGTCTAGGATTTTTGCAATCTAAATTCCCCCAAAACTCCGAAGCCGTTTTGTAACATGCTGTCCATTAAGCCTCTTCCTGGAGTACCTCGCACATTGCAGAGCTAGCTGGCATGTTCCTTGGCCACAGAGAGGACAAAGGCCATCCTGACTCCCACACAGGCTGAGGCAGGAGAGATAGCAAGTGCTGGGTAGCTTAGCAAAGCCTGGCTTAATAAAATTTTAGAAGGACAGTTCAGTGGGACAACATCTGACTAATGTGAGCAAGGCCCAGGTCAATTCCTAATGCTACAATAAATGAATTTTTTAAAAATAAATAAAAGGCACATGCCTGTAATCCCAGCACTTGGGAGGCTGAGGTAGAACGACTGGTGTGAGTTGAAGACCAACCCGGGCTACAACAGTGAGCTTAAGTCCAGCCTGAACTGCATAGTGAGACCCTGTCTCACAAAGACTCAAAAAAAAAAGGGCCAGGGAGATAGCTCATGGAATAAGTGCTTGCCTCACAGGTGTAGGGTCCTGAGTTAAATCCCCAGTACCACAAAAAGACAAAAAAAAAAAAAAAAAAAAAAAAAAAAAAAAAAAAAAAAAAAAAAAAAAAAAAAAAAAAAAAAAAAAAAAAAAAAAAAAAAAAAAAAAAAAAAAAAACCAACCAAACAAACAAAATTGGCAGTACTGGGGATTGAACTTGGGACCTAGTGCTTGCCAGATAGGTGTTTATGCTACTGAGGTATCTCCCTGGCTCATAAAAACAAACATTAAGAAACCAACCCTGGGGGCCCAGGGGGATGGCTGTGTTCTTTTTTTTTTTTTTTTTGTCTTTTTAAGACAGGGTCTCACTATGCAGTTGAGGCTGGTCCTGAGCTCACTTTTGTAGCCCAGGCTGGTCTTGAACTCGCATCAATCCTCCTGCCTCAGCCTCCCGAGTGCTGGGATTACAGACGTGCGCCACCACGCCCGGCATGGGATGGCTGTGTTCTAAAGCGCCTGCTTGGGGAAGCTTGGGCGGCTTCAGGGACCACGGTTTGATCCCCGGCACCACATGCTGCGCTGGCCCTGCCCTCGGGGTGGGCTGAGCCAGCCATGAAAATGAGTGAATAAACAAACAAGGGTTCTGAAACAAGAAAAAAAAAAAAAAAGAAAAAGAAAAGAAACCAACCCAAACCCAAAAGAAAGAAACCAAAACATGAATTCCTGTCAAGAACCAAAGTGAAGCCAGGCACAGTGGCACATGCCTGTAATCCCAGCACTTGGAAGGCTGAGGCAGGAGTGAGACCCTGTCTCTAAAAGACAAAAAAAAAAAAAAAAAAAAAAAAAAAAAAAAAAAAAAAAAAAAAAAAAAAAAAAGAACCAAAGTGAACTGTCCCAACAGTGAGTTCCACAACTAAATTGCCCAAGCCAGGACTTGCAGACAAGCTGAAGTGAGTGCAGGTCTCCAGGGTCACTCTGGCAACACAGACTGTCACTTCCATCGACTACTGCACCCCTAGTCGAAGTCCGACAGGCACAGTAATTATGGGGCCAGGAGATCCAAGTGGCAAGAGGAGGTCCCAAAGGAGAGAAGGGTCAGCCACCCTGAGCTGACACTGTCCAAGAGCCCTGCTGTGGTCCTATCTCTTGCCTCTTCTCCACGGGGAAACCCTCAGAGCTGACTTAGTAACAACCTTTCTTCCAGATACCACCTCCTGACCACCAACCCTGCACTCCAAGCTCCCAGAGAAGCGGTGAGGTCACAGGGACACAAGGCTATACCCTCCTGTCTCCATCCATCTCTAGCAAGAGCTGGCACAGCAACCCGGAACAAGAGCCACACTAGCAAGAGCCACCAGAGTGACTTGGGAGCCCTCACTTCTATAATATAAAAGGCTAAATTCAAATTTAATTGCTTCACAAAATCTGTGGACGTACAGAATAACTAAGCTGCTTAATATCCTTTCATCTCAGTATACAGAGCTCTCAAGTGTTGCCCAATGACTTAACACAAATGATTTCTAAACTCTAGTAGTGGGGCCTGGAAGGATAGCTCAGTGGTCTAAAGCGCCTGCAAGCGGCTGCAGGGACCGCGGTTCGATCGCCAGCACCACAAACTGCACCATCCCTGCCCTCAGGGCAGGCTGAGCCAGCCATAAAAACAAATAAACAAACTCTAGTACTGAGGTTATGAACTTGATTTTTGTATAAGCCAAGACTGGGTCTGCACATGTTTTCAGGCATCTGCCTTTGTTTTCCTAGCCAGAATGGTGCCACATGCCTACAAGAGGCCGAGACAGGAGGATCTCAAGGTCCAGCCCCACCTGGGCAACTTAGCAATTCAGTGTTGCAAAACAAAAACAAACAGGGCTGAGGGTGGAGATCCCCGGTGCCAAGTCTGTTTTCCTAAAATGAGGACTCAGGTCGTATCACCATTTAAAATCCACATCAACCCAAGGTGCAGTGCTGGCTCATTCTCGGGGCTTGGTCACTGCCTGGGAGCAGACAGTCTGTACTCTTCTGCATCCTGTCCTCTCCCACAGCCTTCCTGACCATTATCATTGGGCAAAGACAGAGACTGCTCTGCTGGCTGCCTAATCAAGTAGGGTACAGCAAAGTGGCCTGGACACACCGCAGCCATGGGCAACAGACTGCCTTTGGATTCTCAGATGCTGGCACTACATGGCAGGGCCCCACAAGATAGAAGCAAGTGAGCCAGCTAGACGGCAAGGTCAGTAAAGGGCTGCATCTCCCTAACTCGGGTACACCACCTTGTTGATGCCATACTACTCTGGACTTTAAGAGGTATGGCAGAAAACCTGAGAATCCTTGCCCATGGAGGATAGCGAGTACCTCTGTGGCATATAAACAACCAAACCAAAGAACAGTCCTAGGGCCAGGTATGGTGGCACAGGCACACGCCTGTAATTCCAGCACTCGGAGGCTGAAGCAGGGGGATTGCCAGGAGTTCTAGGACAGCCTTGACTACAGTGAGACTCTGGCAAGAAAAAAAAAGGACAGTCTGAGGACAGGTTTCCCTTCCCATGAAGACATGTGAATGGGTGATCTTAGAATCTTTTTCCTTTTTCTCTTTTGTGTGTGTATGTGGGGGTGACGGAGGAGGGATGGGTACTGAACACTCAACTCTGCATTGCTCCGAATCGTCGTCCCTTTTCTAAACTTTGCAATGGTGTCATACATTTGCTAAGTCATCCATGCTAGACTCCAACCCACAATCTTCCTGCCTTACCCTTTTTTTTTTTTCTTAACCTTGAAGAGTACTGGGACCACAGGAGGGCGCAACCATACCTGGCTTCAAGCTCGTTAGATTTTTATGTATATAATTAAAAGGGGCAGTGCAGCTGGGCAGAGAGCTCAGCAGTTGAAGTGCCTGTCTGGCAAGCCCAAGAACCCAGGTTCAATCATTGGTTCTGCAAGCCATGCCAGCCCCACAACACTGGGCATGCTATGTTGGCCCCAAAGCTGGATGTGGTGGCACATGCCTGTAATACCAGCACTGGGGAGTCTGAGACAGGAGGATCACTACGAGTCCAAGCTGCATAGTGAGACCCTGTACAAAATCAATCAATCATTTTTAAAAAGTGTAACCAAAATAACAATGGTTGGTTGCCCTATATTTCAATTTAAAACAATCCCAGAAAATAAAGATTCAAAATAACATAGCCTCAAAAAAGAAGTATCTGTTGCCCTACCAACACTAGAAGCATCTGACCACTGATAAAACTGCCCATTCTCAAGGACATGATCACAACTCACTGCTGTGCCCAGAGCAGGCCACCACCCATGGTGAACCAGAGTGCAGTGCACACTGGGCCTGGCCGGCAGAGTGCTCAATTGACGCAGACCACAGGCTCAGCTGCTTGGGTGTGGTGAGCAGAGCCTGCTGTACCCGATCCCCTGCTTCACCCTAAACAGCTTATACATCATGCTGCTATGCTGTCTTACCATTCATGAAGATGTGAGCTTTGGGCTGAACATCTGTAATTTTCCTTTTCCTGTCAAGAGCTGACCATGGTGTCCTAAAACTAAGTAAAATCCATCTATTCAACCCAAAAGGTATTAAGAAGGAAAAATGCTACAAGATTGACAAGTGCTTTCTTACAGTTTAAGAAATAAGAAGGCAACAATACAAAGTAAATACAAACAGGGACCATGGCATCAAAGGTATACAACAGCTGTAACGGGGGACAGGTTACACAGACAGTGGCACAGAACTGCTTGAACAAGAGTTAAGAAAGAGAAAGGGAATTTATAAATAGAAAAGGACTTGTAATGGAAATGGATTTTTCCTTTCCTTTTCTTAAGGTGTGACACCTCTCTCCTCCCATTAGGTTGCTTCAGTGTCTAGAGTTAAACAATGTCTAAGACGCAGGAACTCTTTAGCCATTGCCATTCACATCCCAAAAATCTGTCACTATGGGCACCATCTGCCACCACCTGAGCCCCACCTGCCTTAGGAACTGCCCACTTGCCAGCTGCTGAGTTCTGTGCTCAGCCTGTACCTGGTTCACTGTACCTGCAATCTGTATGGCTACGGGGTCCTCTGATACTGGAACAAGCCCTTCTTTGACTTCAACCTGCTTTTCAGAGACCAGGGGAGATGGGGCAGGAGGGGAACACTTAGTTTCCACATATGCCACAGCTGAGGAGGAAGAGGGCTTAGCATCATGAAAGAGGCTGGCCCAGGACTTGGCAGGCTGGCTAACGGGAATGGGCATGGAGCCAGCACTGTTGACGGGAGGGGACACATGCTCCAGCTTGGTTGCGTCTAAGTCTGTGTTCTCCACAGTGTGCAGCTCGTGCAGCTCCCCATTGGCAGCTATGCCCACGCCCGAGGGTTCAAGTACTTGTCCGTTGGCGACGCCAAGGATCTCAGTAGTATTGGTAGCAGCGCAGGGTGGAGCCACAGCTGTCCTTAGCAGGTGCTCTGCAGGGAAGCAGGCTTGCTCAACAAAATCAGTCCCACGGTAGCCCTCAGGCTGCCCCACGGTCCTCGAAGCACTGTCAAGAGCTCTGGGGAAAGGACCATCAGGCACAGTGTCATTTATAAAGTCCGTGGGGTTCTGAGGGCTGTCACAAGTCCTAGGCGAAAGCTGTGGAAGCATGTCTCCCATAAACTCTGCATCCTCAGCACCCAGCCCACCAGGGCCTGTTGAGTTGGCATGGCCATTGACCAGCGCTTCTGAGGAAGTACTCTCATCACCCCCGTCCTTCAGGTAGCTGTAGTATCCTGGCGGCCGCTTCTTCTTCCTTTTGCGCTCCCTCTGTCCCAGGCCACCTGGGCCACTGGTGTTCTCCAAAGCCTCAGCCTCTGCATGTGAGCTGTGGTTCAGGGCCAGGGCTGGGCCCGTGTATGAGCGGTCGAGGGGGATAGAGTTCACCTCCTGGTCTAGTCCATCAGGGGTCTTCTTGGAAGCTGTACAGCCAAGAATGAATTCAGGGGCCTGAGGGTTCAATGTGCTTGAAATACTGTAGCTGGGCGTTCTCAGCAGAGTGTCACCTGACTCAATTACTTCATTAACACCAAACTCAATTCTCTGATACTCTTGTCCTGTTTAGAAAGAAAACAGTAAATCTCCCACTAAGATAGCAATCTACAGACTATAAAAGTACAAATAATTAAGTTTTTTCTTTGTGAAAACTAAAAAAGGATTATTTTCTAATAAAACATTTCACTTTATACCATATAATTTGCTAAAAATAAACGAAACCTACAATTATATTTACTTAGGGTTGTGAAAAACAGAAGCCTGCCCTCTTTACCTCTCTAGGATATTGACAAAAACTCCGAGAAAACAGAAACTGAAATAAATCTGTCCTAACTAAAATGCCCCTGCTCAGGGGAAGCAGAATGGAGGGAAAAGCACATGTTCACCTGGGTTCAATGAGTATGCACATGGCACTCAAAAGAACTCTCAGCCGGGCGTGGTGATGCCTGTAATCCCAGCACTGGGGAGGCTGAGGCAGGAGGATCGGTGCAAGTTCAAGAACAGCCTGAGCTACAAAAGTGAGCTCAAGTGGAGCCGGGCATGGTGGCACACACCTGTAATCCCAGCAGTTGGGAGGCTGAGGCAGGCAGATCAATGCGAGTTGGGAGACCAGCCTGGGCTACAAAAGTGAGCTCAAGGCCAGCCTGAACTGCATAGTGAGACCCTGTCTCAAAAAGACAAAAAAAAAAAAAAAAAAAAAAGTGAGCTCAAGGCCAATCTGAACTGCATAGCAAGACCCTGTTTCAAAAGGCAGAAAAAAAAAAAAAAAAAAAAGACGACTCTCTGCTACAAAGCTTATTTTATGTTTGCGAGCTTTTTGGACAACTAAACTTTATAAAGGTCATGGGTGATGGACACTGAACATCGTGCTGCATGGTTTTCTTGCTAGTGCAACCTAAGTGTTGTGGTGCAAATGACCTGGAAGCCTGCACAGATGACGGCTGCACAGACTTTCCTAAGTCAGGTCTGGAAGCAGCCCTCCTATTGCTAGGCATGGGCAGCTTCCAAATGATTTCACACCGACTTGCTTGTGGAGAAGTGAAGATATTTCCCAAAATACTGAAAGATAAATGTGGACTCTAAACACTTAAAAACTTCTCAGAGGCCAGAGAGATGGCTCAACAGTCTAAAGCGCCTGCTTAGGCAAGCTTAGGCAACTGCAGGGACTAGGGCTGGACCCTGGCACCACATGCTGTGCAGCCCCAACCCCAGGGCAGACTGAACCAGCCATAATATAAAAAAAACTTCTCAGGAAATTTTCAATACTTCTTCATGGTGAACAAAATCTACATATTTCATTCATGCTAACGTGTATTTTTGTCATAGTTCACATCTTCTAAATTAGAATAGCAGAATCAGCTGTGATTCAACAGACATGGAGCAATGGTGCTATTGCATATTTGATGAAAAGGTTCTAGGTTTGAAATTACAATAGGGACACATGCTTCGGTATTTAACCAAAGATACCTTTATGTGTAACATAAGGGTCTTTTTTTTTTTTTTTTTTTTTTTTCCCCAGGCACACCTTTCAAGTAAAGAATCATACTGCTAGGGCTGGTGATATAGTTCAGTGGTCTAAAGCGCCTGCTTAGGCAAGCTTAGGCAGGCACAGGGGACTATGGTCCGATCTCAGGTACCACATGTCATGCCAGCCCAGCCCTTGGGGCAAGCTGAACAGGCAAAGATAAATAAAAAAGAACCATACTGCTAAAGAATGGCCTTCTACTGTAGACACCTTAATACACAGTCTCTGTCCCTTGAAAGGGTTTTAGAAGCCTTTTTTTGGTAGGCGGGTGGGAGGGATTATCAGTTATGTGGCACTAGTGGACAGGGAAGAATGAGACAACTCTCTTGAGTCTTCATTCATTTGGACCTCACAGCTGGGGCAAGAGGCTCAATCCAGTCCACAATAGAGTTGTTGGAAAAAATCAGAAGATGATTACACTGAGTAGCAAGGTCACACATGCTGCCACCAAAAGGATATTGACTCTTCTGGACACTATTTCTTGTTTTCTTCTAAAAGAATCACCAAAGAAAAGCTAACTTGTTAATTACTACAGATACTCCTTGTTTAACAACTATTCAACAACTAACTGCTTAAAACAAACAAACAAACAAACAAACAAACAAACAAAAAACCTAACTGCTTGCTATCCTGATCTCTTTTTGGTATAGTTCTGTACATCTTGCTTATACAGCCTCAGTGTCTTTTTGTGCAGCCACACCTTATTTATACAGTACTGAAACTTTTGCTGATTGTACTGTACCATACAGTTCCATATTTTAGATTATAATCCTGTACCTGAAAATTATGTGGGGGCTGGGGAAATAGTTCTGTGGAATACGTGCTTGCCTGGCAAGCCCAAGTTCCTGAGTTCGATACCTGGTACCAAAAGAAAGAAAGAGAGGGAGAGAGAGAGATAGACAGAGAGGGAGGGAGGAAGTCATTAAGCCAGCATTTCCTTTGTTCTGAATGCTGCAATGTACATACTATATACAAGCACCTAGTTATGACCAATTCACTTAATGACCTGGTGACAGGAAGAGAGCTTTGGTTATTAAGCTGTTGTTACTAAGCTATACAGGAGTGCCTGTACAACTAGGGCTGCTATCATCTTCTCCAGGCCCTTCTAGTCCCTGTGTCTGGAGCTGCACACTATCTGGGCTGAAATGAATGGCCTGGGAAGTGCTGGGGGTTAGAGGTTGCCTTTGGGACCACGGTAGAGTAGGAAATCACATTAAGAATGAGCATGCAGGGGCTGGGGAGATAGCTCCAAGGCACAAGTGCCTGCTGGGCAAGTGCAAGGTTGTGAGTTTGAACCCCGGTCCTGAAAAAAAAAAAAAAAAAAAGAATGAGCATGCAATGTGCTGTGCTGCTTGTGCAAGACGAATGATTTCCAACAGAGACAGGGCTTCCAGGCTCAACTCCCAATCTTATCTGAGCATAAAATTGTTTAGAAAGTGAAGGAACATGAACAGAACTTTTTTTACTCTGTCACAGCCACTTCCAAAACATTGACACAACATATTGGGTACACTATTAGAAAGCAGATTCCTAGCCAGGACAAAGAACAATCACAGGGGCCCGGCAGGATGGCTCAGTGGTCTAAAGCGCCAGCTTGGGGAAGCTTGGGCGGCTTCAGGGACCACGGTTCGATCCCCGGCACCACATGCTGTGCCAGCCCTGCCTTCGGGGCGGGCTGAGCTGGCCATGAAAATGAGTGAATAAACAAAGGTTCTGAAACAAGAATAAAAATAATAAATAAAATTTAAAAAAAAAAAAAAAATAACAATCACAGTGGACACACACGCTCTGCAGGCTGGGAACTCAACAGCCCAATCAGGAGGCCAGAGCAATGAAAGAAGCCTACAAATATAGTGGGGTTTTTGTTTGTTTGTTTTTCTGGTTGTGGCTGTACTGTTTTGATACAGGATCTCACTATGTATTCAGAATACTGGCCTTGCCCCTGCAGCAATCCTCCTGCTTCAGACTCCCAAACCCTAGAATTACACCTGACAAACATGTCTAAACAGCCAGTCAGTACTCTGGAAAGACACAAAAGCAATGCTCAGGTCCTGTTGACAATAGTTTTCTCTTTCTGCGAAGAAGAAGAAAAAAAAAAAAAAAAACCTAGCTAAAGGAGCACCCTAGGGCAGCGTTTCTCAAAGGGTGCTCACTGCAATACACACAGCTGTGGCCTGAGAGGCAGGTGGGAAACTAAGATTAATTAGTAAGGCAAGATCTTTGCTTGGGGAGTTTATTTTTACTAAGCAACATGGGAGAATAATGCAAAAAATGGGTGAGATAAAGTCATACACATCTTTATAAAATAACTCTCTGGGCACAGGAAATTTTAATCAGATGCTAGAGGTTAGTAGAACCTGAAATATAACTGGATGGAATTGGTGAGAATAAGCTTTCAGAACTGTCTGAAAGGGAGATATACAAAAAGGTGGATGCCACATGAATTTCCCCTATAGCAGCCCGCAGTAGCTGGTACTGGAGGCTACAGCACAACAGCATTTTACAGCATCCATCCAACAAATGTACCGAGGGCTCACAAGACTCCGGATATACACTGTGCAGCAGACAGACAAGACATCAAAACCACAGCTGGCTATAGTGTAAGATAAGGCAGACAGTCACAACCAGATAGCAAGTGGGCAGGTGATGTGAGACACACAAAGGAACTGAAATATGATGGGCAAGCCACAGAGGTCTCAGAGCAACGATCCTTCTGGTGGGCCTGTTGCTGAGTATGCCAGCAGGTGACAATCCCAGCTGCTTTCAGCAGAGTAAAAAGATAGCCTATGGGGCTAGCAAGATGGTTCAGCGGTCTGAAGTGTCTACTTAGAAAAGCTTAGGCGACCACAGGGACCACAGTTCGATCCCCAGCACCACATGCTGCACCAGCTCCACCCCCAGGGCAGGCTGAGCTGGACATAATAAAAACAAATAAATAAAGTTAAAAAAAAGAAAAAGAAAAAGATAGACTATGGCAGAAGAGAACTGAAAATGGAGACAGAGTCAAGAAGCAATGACTTTAAAAAAAAAAAAAAAAAAAAAAAAAAAAAAAAAA
>PVJA010035807.1:0-21576 GCA_004027025.1 Myocastor coypus | reverse complement strand
TCTTCTTCTTCTTCTTCTTCTTCCTCCTCCTCCTCCTCCTCCTCCTCCTCCTCGTCCTCCTCTTCCTCTTCTTCTTCTTCCTCCTCTTCTTCTTCCTCTTCCTCTTCCTCTTCCTCTTCCTCTTCCTCTTCCTCTTCCTCTTCCTCTTCTTCTTCTTCTTCTTCTTCTTCTTCTTCTTCTTCTTCTTCTTCTTCTTCTTCTTCTTCTTCTTCTTCTTCTTCTTCTTCCATATTTAGGACAGGGTCTACTGGGTCTTCAGGGTCTCACTATATAGGTAAGACTCATAGCAATTCTCTTGCTTTCAGCCTCCCAAGTGCTGGGATTATAGATGTGTGCCACCATGCCCAGTCTCAATTGCTGTCTCAGTGTGTCCCCAGAGCAGGGTTAACATGGCAGTCCCTGCGTGCTTGCCTAAACTTGCCTAAGCTGGCACTTTAGACAACTGAGCTATCTTGCTAGCTCTGGCCTGGAAGTTTTTTTAAAAAATATTTCCTTAGAAGAAACAGTCTCATTAGAAATGTTTTATGTCAAAGACACATTTCTAATATTATGATCAGATATAGTCTGGATAGTTCCTCTGAGGCTCACTGAAAAGACAACATTGTTGACCCGTGCATACACAACTGAAGCCTGAGGACACCGCTCATAAGAAGCTATTCCCCATGATTTTTGTGTCTTTTCAGGCTGCTTACCCTAATCCTCAATTCTGCTTTAGTTTGAACTCACTATATAGCCCAGTTTGGAAATTCTCCTGCCTCGGCCTCCACAGTGCTTAGATTACAGATGTCTGCTACCATACCTGACTATGTATCTTCAATTTCAACGCAGATAAATACTATCCTAATTGGAAGAATGTTATGTGACTCATTGAAGTTGTGGAGCCTTTTAGAGGATCTCCTAAAGGCCTTGGGTTCCAGTTGACCTTGGAGGGCTATTTCCCTAGCCCAATTATCTTCCATAGCTTTGTCCTCCAAGCCTCAGATAGTGGTTGCCAGAAGGTCAGCTATACTACTCTTAAAGTGGGAACAGCAGGCTTGAGCTATCTTTTTGGATACTGTACACTTGGAAATAAGAGATATGACTGGGAAACAGCCACTTCTATTAATCATAGCAGCATTAGTACTAGGAATAGTATCAATTCTGTAGGTGCTGTACTATTTTAATATAATCCTTAGGTTGTCTTGTAGAAGTCATATGTCTACAGAATACTATCACATAAGTTATATATTTTAATAAGAAAAATTTAAAATCAAGATATACCATTTTAGTATAATAATTATGACATTATTAGGCTCTTATTATTATCTCTAATAGAATATACTAAAATTCCCATTTTAGTATAAAACAACATAACTAGTTATCCTTCTCTAACTATAAAATATTAAATTATATAAATAAATTTCTATCAAGTAGAATGTACTTGTCTACAGTTGTCCTCCATAGGTAACCAAAGTCTAATCTCTAGTCTCATAGTGACACTGCCTGGGCTACACAGAGTTTAGGCACATCTATCATAATACAATTATATAATCTTCACACAAATATAAGCCTGTAAAAGCCTATCATAAATAGTATTTTTGAGGACACTAGTATGGTAAAATCTTCCTCTGAAATATGTATTTTGAAGGGCTTGTATACTGGTTGGGTAATATAAGTAAAATTTAATATGCCAAGAGATTATCAATAATTAGAATAATAGCTATGTAGAAATCTTTCATACATACAAATTTAGTATTTATCTTTAAGGTAAAATTTAGATTTTTAATAGATTCGCACAGTGTAACAACACTGACAACAGCCAAATAATACCTCAGTATCTCCCAGAGTTTAGGAAACAATGTTAATCACTGTAAACAGATTCATTATAAAAGTGCATCTTTATTCATTAAGAAGTTTAGTCAGAGCCAATTAAGTTTTAAGTGCAAGACCAAATTGAAAGAGATGCCAACATTTTTAATCATTTTATATATGTCTAGATGTAATGTATATTGTATAAGAGAGCATTTACTAGTTACTTTACATGAATTAAACTTATGTAATCCTAATTCTATAAACTTAACATTGAGACAGATATTTTGTCACACATATTTTTGCCAGATATACACACAACCTTAAGATATATTATAGCTAATAGCTGTTCATTTAAAACTAATAAACTCAATTTTAAACTAATAGCTGACAACTTTTTTGACAAACCAATGTTTAAATAATTTGTAATCCTTAAAATGCAGTTTCTTCTATAACCAAAAGCCTAATATTAGAAAGCAGGAGAAATTGTCTTGATAAAACACAAACTTTTGTTTCTAAGGATAGTTTTGGCAAATTTTGACTAGAAGTGGATCAATGTTTTCAGAAAACAGTATTACTTTAAACACAGAGCTTAGTTTCACACTATGTTATAAACTTTGATTTCAAACACATCTGTAAATATTTTGGCTTTCATCCTTTACCAAAAATAATTTCTTACAAATAACTTTCTTTGTATCTCTGTCTTTTTAGTCTTTTTTTCTGCTTTCTGGCTTCTTGTCTTTACTTGTTTTTTTAGATTTATAGAACAAAGGAAATCCAGTTCACTCAGTATATCTGAACTAAGAAATATAGTGACCACATTAAACAAAGCTAACATTAAACAAAGTTCTGCCAAAAAGTACATTGTGCATATCTTTAGAGTATCCCTTTCTTGTGAATTATAATTTAAGACAAAGTACAATACATCATTTACCAATGCCAAGACTAAGAATTACATCTTCAGGATTTCTTCAACACAAAATTGTAAAAATTTTGAATATAGTATATAAGAATATCTATTTTACTGACAACATATATATATATATATATATATATATATATATATATATATATAATTTTTGTAGTACCAGAGATTGAACTCAGGACCCTGTGCTTGCCAGGCAGGCACTTATTCTACTGAGCTATCTCCCTGGCAAGAACATCTATTTTTTTGGATAAGACACAAATGTTACTGAAACCCAGATAAAAAAAATTTTTTTTTTCTTCTTGCAGACAAAATAATCCTGAGTAATTCTCTTATCTGTGAGTTGGCCTTTTCACTTGTGAATACACAACCTTTTTCTTACCTGCAAGTTGTGCTCCTTGTCTCAGACCTTAACCTTCAAAGGAACAAAAATGTGTGTGGGCAGCATCTCTCAGCATCAAACACAGGCAATGGTTTGTATTCTCATACAGTATGCCAGATAGGGAAGTGGACAGACAGTAGAATGTATGTACGCGATCACCCACTTTGAGGATGTCCTCCAGGCCCTTAACTGTCCCGGCTCCAGATCATGTGAAGCCTCTGTCTCACAGGCGCACTTCCTTCAGCATGCACCTTCAAAGTTAAATGTCTACCAGTTGAACTCCTCCATCCCTCGTACTGACATACCCTGAATCTCCCCCAACGCCCCCCCCAGGTCAGCATCTCCCTCCATTTTGGCAGACAGTCTGGTTATTCCTTCTAAACTGGTTATTATTCTGGATGTGTGCTCGCTGCTTCAAAACATGTGCCAGAACTTTCACTTGTCAGCAATTGACCTTTTTTGCCCTACTGTGATTCCCCTATTATCTGAAATTTAACCATGGATGGTGTGGCTTTGTGTTTCCCTCCATGGGGAACATTTCATGTTCCTAAGTTAGTGTTTTGTACACACTAGAGTCCTTGGGCAACAGGACAAAGAATAAAATGGGTAAACTTTTGTCTGGCTGTGTCTAAATTCTGATACAATGGGAAATGTTTTAAAACTCAGCAAGATCTTTTTACAAAAGGACTAAAACCTATGATAAATTAAGGGAAGAAGGAAAACTTCAGGAAGCTCAAACAGAGACCTAAAGGCCCAGAAAGTGTTCCATGCCTTTGAGATGTAAATGTCTCCCTTTGCTTCAGCTAAGAATTGTACCTTCATAAAAGTCAGGACTCAAAATTACTTATGGCTAAGAAAAAAGTCTAACTTTTAAAAAGCTGGTGAGTGTAGGGGTGGTGGTATTGCAGATAGCTATGCTAGGCAGAAACCCTGTAGGCAGCAAAGGACTGGGCCCTTGGGAGAGCCAGGAAGAAGAAGAGACCTCCCAACAGGGGCCAGACACACCCACTGGAGACCAGGCCTCTGCACTTCAAACAGCAAGCCTAATGAAGCCTAGACAGACCTCAGGGTCCATTATTTCCTCAAAACAGTCTTTGTTCTTTTTATGCACCCTTGTTATGTGACTTGTTTTTCTGATTGGATCATTATTACCTAGGTGACTAGGGGCTACAGAAACAGCTCAGAAGAACAAGTGCTTGCCTAGCAAGCAGAAGGGCCTGAGTTCAATCCCCAGTCCTACAAAAAAATAAAAATAAAATAAAATACTTAGGAGGTAAGTGACTATACTTGTATTTTTATTAGGTAATCATAGCTGCAATCGATGTACTCATGTGGGCACTGGCAGGAGGATCAGTGTGAGTTTGAGACCAGCCTGGACTACAAAAGTGAACTCAAAGCCAGCCTGAACTGCATAGTGAGATCCTGTCTCAAAAACAAAAACAAAACTTCCTGTAAAGTGGGATCCTGGAGGAACCCATTTGGGTTCCTAAAAGTCATTCTTTAATTCTTAGAGAACACACACTCAGAATATCAGACATCTGGTAGGTTGGGAGTTATAATATTTCCTTAATATTATATTTGGAGATTCTGATAACAGTGAAGTGTGCCTGTAATCCTATTGTTCAGGAGACTGAGGCAGGAGGATTATTGTGAGTTCAAGCTCAGCCTCGGTCACATAGTGAGTTCAAGGTCAGCCTTAACTACATAGGCAGAGCTGTAAATGCCAGGCACAGTGGTACTATAGACAGGTAAGCTAGGCAGAAAAACAAAACAAAAAGCTGGTAAATGATACATCTAAACAAAAACTACCCAGTCTTTTTTTTGTGTGTGTTCGTGTGCCTGTGTGTAGTACATTGTATCTGTGTCTATACTTAATTTGTGAACATTTACATGGAACTAAATTAATTTGAAAATTACTGCTAACTAATTTAGAAAACTCTTCTTCCTTTTGGGTGCACAGTGTGAGGTGAGGCTCAGAAGCCTGCCTCTCCCAGCCCCGACCTGCCAGGCAACAGAGGCACTACCCTGAACAGGGAACTCGCTCAGCACCCAAACTATGACTGGCAAGCACAGGATGCTGTAAAGAATTAAGATAGGACAGGGAAATCTGCAGGGCTAGTACAGCTGGAGACTGCTGAAAATTTATGCTTGATGCTTCAAAGGCTGCGCAGTGGGGTGCAAGCCAGCCAGGGCACTTGGACCCCTGATGTTCATTACACTTCCCTGGCTAGCGTTCCCTGCCTTCTTTCCACCCCTATGCAAGGGACACACTTCTCTTGGCTCCCTACAAATGGCCTTTCCACTTTCTGTGTGCCTGCATCTAGGCACAATAAATTCCACACCATGCTGCCTTCACACAAGCCTGATGGTCTTGGTTATTCTTTCCCCCTCATGCTGTGTGTTACATATGATTTACATTTTTTGAAAGATAAAAGTATCTTCAGAACTATTACTACACCTTTGCCTGCAATGCTGGTAAAAAATTGCATTTTAAGACACAGCATTCACTAAGACACAGCATTCACTACATTCTATGTTTGAAATGCAGCAATTTTGGAAGCATCTTCTACCTCTGACCAAAGAAATGGCTTGGGAACCTTTGGTTTTGCTCACTTCATGTCTCAAATTTTGTGGCTGTATTACAGGTAATTGTGGATAACAATGAAAGTTATAAGTGATGTAAATAAAGTATCTGAATTATTATTAATAAAGTTAAAGTACTAAAACATTTGCTAAATATTTTTAAAGAGGTATTTTATGGCTGGCTCAGCCTGCCTTGAGGGTGGGGCTGGTGCAGCATGTGGTGCCAGGGATCAAACTGCAGTCCCTCCAGTTTCCTAAGCTTTCCTAAGCAGGTGCTTTAGACCACTGAACCAGCTCACTGGCCCTTGCTAAATATTTGAATACTCTTGACTCCTTAAAATCTATGAGATAGGGCTGGGAAGACAGCTTGTAGTCTAAGCACTTGCCTGGGAAGAACAAGGTCCTGAGTTTTCCCTGGGCACACAGTACTAGCTCCAAATCCCAGCACTGGGGAGGCTGAGACAGGAGAATCACTATGAGTCTGAACTGTGTAATCAGACCCTGTATCAAAAGAATAAAAAAAAAAATGTATGAAATAATGTATTTGGGATATGATCCACCCATCCATGTATGTATGTATCAGAACCAACAACAGTGCACTATGAAAAGATATCTAATACTTTAATAAGTTTGAGAGTATTCTACAGTGACAATATGTAAGTAGGCCAAAAGTACAATTTTTATCAGAGTACAATTTCATGTAATATAGCTAAGATAGGTCAATAAGTTAGAATAAGCTTTAAACATCAGAGTGGTTTTCTTGTTTTATTTTGGCTGGAGGACAGTACTGGGGTCTGAACCTGTGGCCTTTGCACTGGGTTACATCCCCAGGCCCCAATTTTTATTTTGAGACAAGATCTCACCAAGTCCCAGAGTTGTCCCAGTTGTGCTAGAACATGTACTCTCCTTGTCTCTCGGGTTGCTGCAATTACTGGTACGGACTACCAGTCTGGCTTGAACAAATTTCAAGACAATTAGGGCTTACATTTTTGTTTTTAAGGGTCATATCTGTTCATCATTTTAGGATATCCTAAGGTCAACAATTTGTAATTGTATCCCAGACAAAGTGAAAATGCCATATATAGATGTGAGCACTGAGTATTGACCTAACAGTAACTCCTTTAGAAAAAATCTCCTGCTTTGCTATGAGAACAGCTGACTTACCTGCTCTGCCACTATAAAACTAATAGTTTATTTATTTTATGGAACTGGGGATTGAACTCAGGTCCTCGAGCTTGCTAGGCAAGCTCTTAACTCTCCTGAGCTATCTCCCCAGTCCCTAAAACTAATAGTTTTAAAAGAGGCAAGAAAGACTTGCTTCTGTCTCTTCAGTACAGGAAACTGCTGCTACTGTCTTCCTATCTAGTCCTTAACTGAATTAGATGCTTTTAAAAAAAAAAAAAATAATAATGCAACCTTTTTATTTTTATTTGTCTTTTTGAGACAGGGTCTCGTTATGCAGTTGTGGCTGGCCTTGAGCTCACTTTTGTAGCTCAGGCTGGTCTCGAACTCACACTGATCCTCCTGCCTCAGCCTCCCGAGTGCTGGGATTACAGGCATGCACCACCACGCCCGGCCTGAATTAGATGCTTTAAAATGCATTAAAATGTGTTGTTTCTGCAAGAAATCTTTGTATGCGTTAGGTACAAAAATTTGGGGCTTTTCCTATTTCAATTATTATAAATAGCCAGAAAGAAAAGACTACACCCATGTACTTCACCCAGGTATTAAGAGCACTGATGTTCTAAGTGCGTGCAAATTACGCTGGGTGGAGGCCCCAAACTTCCCCAGCCCTTCCTTCCTAGAAAGTCACCATTCTGTCCAAGCATGCTCGCCACACAACTTTCTTCCCCGCTTGATCCCCATTTCATCAATGCTACCTAAGTGACAGTATTTGTAATCTTATTGTTTTTTTTTTTTTGGGGGGGGGTACCTGGGATCAAACTCAAGACCTTTCAGACTTATGCCACTGCACCATCTCCCCAATCCCCTTAACGACCATTTTTTTTTGTTTTTGTTTTGTATTTTAGGGAAGGATCTACAGGATGTTCAGGGTCTCACTACTAGATCCCACTCAAGTGATCTGCCTGTTTTCAGCCTCCCAAGAGCTGGATTACATGCAGGTGCCACCACACCCAGTCTCAATTGCCATCTCGGTGTGCCCTGGGGGTAGGGCCAGAATGGCAGGCCTGAGGATCAAACCCCAGTCCCGGAGCCTACTTGCAGGCACTTTAATGCACTGAGCGATCTGGCCAGCCCTTAACAGCGGTTTTGACCCACCTTATACCTGCCTCACCTTGTGGCTTTACTCCATAAAACTCCCTTGAGAAGGAGGTTCCTGAGCCACATTTGGGACCTGTTTTCTCTCTGAAGACAGAGGCCTTCTTGCTCTCAATACATTCTTCATACATTTAACCTCCATTGTTCCTAGAATTCATTCTTCAATTTTAGAGAACATGAATGCACATCAGACATCTACCAGGTTGGGAGTTATATTTCTCGTTATTTAGATAGCTTGAAGGCTCTACATCGTCTTTGTAGCATAGATCCTTTATCACAATTTTGGGGTGTGTGTACGTGTGTGTGTGTGTGTGTGTGTGTGTGTTCTGCGCCAACATCTGTATATGCATTTCCAGTTCTCTAGGACACAGTAATAGATGGCTAACAAATGCTTAGAAATATAAATAAAGCCATGTACTAAATGTAGACAAAGAGTTCTAAAGGTTTATAATTACTGAAAACATGTTAATGAAATGCTTAAACTCAAGTTTAATTTTTCCCTGCTATAAAGGAGGCTGCACGATTTTTTAGGGATGCTGGTGAGCTAGAAGTAGGATGGCATTACTGTGTAACACAAAAAGTCAGAATGACCAGTGTACTGGTAAGAATTAAAGTAAAAACAGGGAGGGAAACTGGGACTTGGACCTGACAAAACAGTTTGTGGGGAGCCACTCAGGCTGCTCCGCAGCTCAAGGGTGTCTCAGAACACCTAAGGAAATGACCCTGCCTGTAGGCTAGTGCACAGTGGGACCAACACAGACGCGCTGATGACGGTACTATGTATGAACGCAGACATGAGATAAGAAACGTGTAAGACTCAGGCAGTGCTCTCTGCTCCAGGCTGCCTGGTGCTGCTGCTGATGCTGCTGTCTTGCACCTGTGTGTTCACCAATGGGACCTCACCTGAGAAATTCCTTCTCACCACCTCCCCTGGCAGGGCCAAGAGTCTTCAATCAAATGGAGTGCAGCCCTTCACAATACCCAAGGCTAAGTTTTTAGGAACTTAGAAATGTAGAGTAACTGAGTTCCTTTTAAAGTCAGTTTCCTTCACACCGCATGCAAACTGGCATAGAGAGCACATCCCACCTGGCATTTCAAAGCAACACAGCCACCGGTGATAGGCAGCTAGGACAGGTGAGCAAACTGCTGTGCTCTGCTTGTCCATGAAAGGGTCTTCTCAGGAGCTCTCCCAATGGGGGGCTTTGTTTCTTACTTCCAACAAACACTCGAACTTACTCCCTTTCGTCCATGATTTCATTTTCTGACTTCACGAGGCAATGGTTCAGTTTTCACCTACAGATAGTCGTATCATAGTGATAGAAAAGTTAAGTTTTTGTTGTACAATGATCATGTATCTTAGCAGTATATCTTCTGAGTAAAACATTTCTAGAGACAGCCTATTCTAAGAAAAAGGTTTTTAATGTTTAAAATGTTTATTTAAAAAAGCAGACTTTGAGCAGATGTCTAAGTAAAACCTAACTAAAATTTAATTTTTCTAAACAATCAAAACTTAACAAAAGACAGTTGTGAGTATATATTATTATTATTATTATTATTATTATTATTATTTTGCAGTTCTATTGTGTGTACCTAAGAAACTCTAAAGGTGTTGTCATCATTTAAGAACAAACAAACACAAGACAAATGCAGCCTAATTACTGAGCTGTGACTCTTGGTATTTGGCATGATTAAGTGAGATGCTTTCTCTTAAATGACAATTCACAAAGGTCTGCAGCAAAAAGCAGCTAAACAATAGGCTTAGTGTGCCTTTCTGACAGAACTGAACTCATTTCACAAATCAGTTTTGATTAACTTGGCTATTAGGTTTCTTAGTTCAAATATACTATATACTGGATTTGCTTAACTCATTAATTTGTTTTCCATTTCACTTGCACACATCATGACTACTGTATTACATACTAATGTGAATGTCTTAAGGTAGCACTGTACACAGAATAGATGAGACTAAACTTCTCAATGGATTTTAGGTAAACCTAGCCTCAATCTCTCAACACTTGAGAAGTTGAGGCAGAAGGATCACTATGAGTTCAAGGCTGGCATAGGCTACAGAGTGAGTTCAAAGCCATCCTCAGCTACACAGCAAGCCCTTACTTCAACAAAACAAAACCAAACTTGTCACCCCTGACAGGCCTCTATATTGCTCAAACTCTGCAAAAAGGGTTTTTTTCACTGGCTCCTTTTATCTTTTCTTCAAAGTGCCACCTGACCTGAGAGACCACTGGGAAAGCTATCCTGGGTGGCACCATAGGTGATTCACTGAAAATGTTTTCAGAGAAAAAGAAAACACATTCAGAGCCACTGGGACAACACTGTCAGGATCAAAGAGTCACCTGTGTCTCTGCAAAACCAAAAATAAAGCAAAACAAACAAAAAGACAAACAAAATCACAGAAGTTACAGAAAGAAGGATTTTTATGCATGATTGTCCAAAAACCTCTCCCTGCAGATAATCACCTGATAACTCCTTACCTCAGCTCCCTCTTGCATTCGCCTCCAGTCAGGCTCTGGTGTCCTGGCCTCCTTTGACTTAAGCTCCAATTGGACTTAATGAAACTTACACACCAGTCCACCAATAGCCAGCCAGTTGACACAGCACCCCAAATCTCCCATTGAGGGATGAACAAAACTGAGGGGAGGAAGGAAGGGGGTGGGCTCTGAGAGTTCAATGTAGAACTTCAAAAAGCATTTATTTTTGTTTGTTTGTTTTTGTTGTCTTGAAAGATAAACTGCTTCTCTAGCTTCCTCATGGACCCCCACCCCTGTGCCAGATGCCATGGAGGATTCAACTCTGGTCCTCTGGGCCAAAGCTGAACTAAATAAACACCTAAGGCTACTTCTTGGCTTTAGTTCTGCCCCACCTATACACTGGGGTACTTTTATGCACATGAGCGGGGCTGGACTAGCTGCACTCCCAATTTGGTCAAACTGGAAATTAACCCTGTTTTCCTTTTCATTTTTTTTTTTTTTTTAAATAGGCTTTTCTCCTCTTAATTGGTAGGCGGGTACCTCAGGATCAGGTCTGACGCCCAGACCTGACATCGGTGTGAAGTGTGAAATCTCAGCACCACTTCTCAGGACTCATATGGAGAAGTTGTTGTGGGCTTCCTAGAAATTTGGTCTTCTTGGACAGAGACACCATGAAGAGCGCCCTGCCAGGCTTTCCTCATGATGGCCTAACCTGCTGCAGCCAGGGTGCTCTTTTGGCTTGCTCTTTCCTCTTCCAGTCGCCCCAAGCTACCTCTGCAGAGTCCTCTTTCACCCTCACTCTTCACTTTGACTTCTTCAAATAAACTTTGCTGCTATTTTTCCTTTATCTTTGCTCCCAAGGAGAAAAGCCTGGAAATCAACTCCAGAAGGAGATGCATGCACCAAGAAACATAGTGACCTTTCACTGGCAAACCACTTTCACAAGGAGCTATCCAGTAATATAAACTCTGCTAGTAGCAACATATACAAAAAAGGAAATGTCTTTCACACATTTTTCAATGAACTTTTTTTTAAAGAATTTTTTATTTTATTTATTTATTTTTTTTTTTCTTATTTCAGAACTCCTGTTTGTTTATTCACTCATTTTTATGGCCGGCTCAGCCTGCCCTGAGGGCAGGGCTGGTGCAACATGTGGTGAAGGGAATCAAACCGCGGTCCCTGAAGCTGCCTAAGCTTCCCCAAACAGGGGCTTTAGACCACTGAGCCATCCCGAATGAACTTTTTCTATCAGAATATTTTTGAGACATACTGAATTATAGCAAAGATAGAACAGAATGCTGTTATAAACCTCACAATTCACTTCCCCTACTATTACAGCTTACATTCGTCTTCATGTTCTTCTTAAGAAAAAAGAGGGAAATAAATTATTGAAATAGCTGCTCTTTAGTTCAGAAGCCACGGATCTTTTATTTAAAAGAAAGTCCTAGCTGCATGTTAAAAAATAAAGGTACATGTACTATATATTAAAGAGAAGAGCTTAATTAGAACCCAAGGTTTTGAGTATAAAAGTTGAGACTAAGGCTGAAGAGCAATTTGTGAAAGAGAGTTACTCCATGAGGATTATTGTATCTTAAGTGGAATTCTGATAATACATTACTTTTTGTTTCTTGTTATATTACAGATAATGTAAACAATGTGGAAAACATCTATGATTTATGGCTGGCTCTGAGATTAAGAAGTTCTCTACTACGTGGGGTGAGGTGGGGCTTGTCTGCAACACCAATACTTGGGAGGCAGATGCAGGAAGACTGGTGTGAGTGGAAGCCAGAAAATGAGTTTAAGGCCAGCCTGAACTGCACAGTAAAACTCTGTTTCAAAAAGACACACACATTTGATTGATTTCCTAGCCTGCAGCTCCCAACATATACCCTTTTTGGTTTTGCTTTGTCAGAAATGGGTATTTCATTGCAGCTACAGAAGCTGCATTTGGAGAAGTCTTTAAAGGACCTTTTCATACTTGAAGCCAGTACAAAGATTGGAGGTACTTGAATTCAGCAAAACAACCCAATATAGTCCAATAGTCCATACAAGTAGTGAGTTAACTGGCAATTGTCAGAAGTTGCTCTTTTTTTGCCAGCTAATCTTAAGCTTTATTTTTTTAATTCACTTTAATGAGGAAAAAAAAAAATAACAGTAAGACAGTTTCAAAACAAGTTAGCAGGATGGAATAATTAATACCATGCATATTATTGTCTTCATAGTAGTTATTCAGAGGACAAGGTGCAGACCTGATATCTTGTCTAACCAATATTAGTACAAACTATTATTCTCAATGAACTAAGACAAAGTAGCTGTATATCTAGATCTTATGGATATATTTCCCCCTTTTTAAAGTTTCTAATACTAGGAGACAATATCATACCATGTCTTCTAAGTAGACTGTAAGTCAGACATACAGTATGAATCATAAAACAAAAAGTATAATTAAGCAAAATTTAGCAAATTAATTAAATGCTAATTAATTAAAATTAAATTAAATATTTCAAAATAGTATTTCAAAATTCAAATCAAGAACTCAGCCCGCCAGCAGCACAGCCAACCCAGCAGCCAGGCCCACCCACGTGAGACCTAACCCAGCGTGCCAGGAGTACAGGCTACCCAGCAGCCAGCCAGGCCCACTGCATGAGTGAGACCCCCTCTCCAGGCCCACAAGCAGCTCAGCTGACCCAGAAGCCCGTACTGACCAACCAACCCACAGGCACACAGTTCTGCACCAAAGGTCACTACTATACAGAACGGTACAGACAAGGAGCAAAATGCAACCTTAGGTCCCTAGCCCACCTGGAACAAATACAGGAGAAACTACCTTAGGAGAAAATGGGAATCTTGCAGCTGAAATCTCTGAATTAGTATCATCTGAAGTAAACAAACAAATGCATAAAAGTATAGAGGAACTCGGATTGCAGATAAGCTCTGAAGTTAGAAAAGCAATCTTTGAATTACTAGAGCCTGGAAAAAAAAAAAAAAAAAAAAACAGCTGCAGAAAAGCATAGAGGGAATCAGATCACAAAAAACCTCTGAAGTAAAAAAGTATTTTCTAAATTAATAGCATCTGAAGTAAATGAACAACTGCAGAAAGGTAGAGAAAAAATGAGAGCAGAAACAACCTCTGATGTAGAAAAAGAACGGATAACTATAATGAAAGACTTAATAATGCATCTAAAGGAGACATGAACAAAAAATTAGAACATAGAAAAATGATGGAATTCTTGAATGAGCAATATAGGAAAAAAAACAGATCGGATGAAACAGTTTCAAAGAGATATACAGGAAAACAAAATCTCAATCACAAGCTGGCAACACCATATGAATGAAAGTGAAGATAGGATTTCAGGTCTTAAAGACACAGTCACAGCAAGTGAAAAGGTAAGAAAGGATGTCTTAAAAACAACCTGGATGCAGGAAAAAGTAATTTGTCATCTGCAAGATGATGCAAAAGTGAACAACATGAGATTAATAGGAATCAAAGAGAAAGAAGGAGTTAACACAAATGATATAAAAAGAATATGAGCATAAGTAATAGCAGAAAACTTCCCACATTTGAGAAAACTATTGGACACTCAGTTAACTGAAACATATAGAACTCCAAACAACATCAACCTGACTAAAAACACACCCAGACATATAATAATCAACATCTCAGAAACCCAGCAGAAGAATAATATACTAAAAGCTGCTAGAGAAAAGAAACAGATCACATTTAAAGGAACACCCATCAGAAAAATGGCAAATTTCTCTTCACAAATCATAAAGTCAAGAACAGCATGGAGCAGAGTGCTTCAAGTTCTCCATGAAAACAAATTCCAGCCCAGACTGCTATAGCCAGGAAAACTCTTTTTCAAGGATAAGGGAGAAGTGACATACTTCCATGACAAGGAACTACTAAAGAATTTCATGATGTCAAAGTCAACTCTATTAAAAAATAGGGTTTAATAGACTATTAAAAATATTTTAGAGGGAGGCCAAAATGAATTGACCTCTACAAATGAGACCAGAAAGAACCCACCAAATAGGGCAACCAATTAAATGGGAGAAAAAGGAGTAAACACTAGTAAGTAAAAGACATGTCAATCATAAGTCAATACATTTCAATTATAACCATCAATGTAAATGGAGTCAATTCTTCAATTAAAATAAATAGACTAGCAGAGTGGATAAGGAAGAAAAATCCAACAATATGCTGTATGTACAAGAAACACCCTTAACTGATAAAGAAACTCGTAGGCTAAAAGTTAAACTTTTATACTACATGCCCCAGCACCTAAAAAAAAAAAAAAAGGAGTAGCAATCCTGTTTGCAGAAAGTCTAAACTTCAAACCAAAACTGATAAAATGAAATAAAGAAAGCCAACAAATACTGGTTAGGGGAAAAATCCAAGATGAACAGATAAAACTCACAAATATGTATGCACCCAACATGGGAGCACCAAGTTATATAAGAGAAATCTTAATAGACAGGAAAAATCTGCTCTCCAATACCACAATCTTAATAGGAAACCTCAAAACCCCTTTATCCCAAAAAGATAGGTCAAGCAGACAAAAAAATCAGCAAAGAAGTAGCAGAACTGAATCAGATCTTGAACAATTGGATTTACTAGACATATACAGAGTATTCCACCCAACCACTTCTGAATACATATTTTTTCAGCTGCACATGGGACATTATCTAAAATAGACCACATACTAGTAGTGCATACGTCATGCTTAAGTATATGCAAGAAAAAAGAAATTTCATGCATATTATCTGATCACAGTGCAATGAAACTGGAAATATATGACAAAAGAAATCACAAGAAACCCAGAAATACATGGAATTTAAACAACACCCTTCTCAGCAACCACTGGGTCACAGATGAAATTAAACAATATTTACAATTTAATGAAAATTCAAGCACAATCTACCGGAATTTATGGGATGCAATGAAAGCAGTTCTTAGAGAAAATTTATAGCCCTGAACTCACACATTAAGAAAACAGAATGGGAAAAAATAAATACTCTCATGCAGCACCTAAACTGATTAGAAAAGGAATAGCAAATGAAATTCAAAGCACAAAGATGGGAGGAAATTATAAAGATTAGAGCAGAAATTAACTCAATCGAGACAAAGAGAACAATACAAACAATTAACAAATCAAAAACTGGTTCTTTGAAAGATTAAATAAAATTGATAAGCCTCTAGCTAACCTCATCAAAAAGAGGAAAGAAAGGACTCAAATTCAAGCATTAAGGAATGCAAAGTGTGAAATTTCTACAGACGCAGCAGAGTATCATTAATAACTACTTTGAGAATATTTACTCTCACATAATTGAAGACACAAATGAAATGGACAGATTCCTACAAAGGTGCAGACTATCAAAACTGAATCAAAAAGATATAAAAACTCTCAATAACCCAATAAATGTCAATGAAATACAAAATGTCATAAAAAGTCTACAGACAAAGAAAAATTGAGGTCCTGATGGATTCACAGCTGAATTCTATAAGAAATTTATAGAAGACATAATCCCAATACTCCTCAAACTGTTCAATGAAAATCAAAAGGAAACAATCCTCCCAAAATAATTCCTAGAGGCAACTATTATACTGATACCAAAACCAGAGAGAGATGCAACTAAAAAAGAAAACTACAGGCCATTTTCTCTCATGAACATACATGCAAAAATCCTCAATAAAATCCTCACCACTAGAATACAGCAAATCATCAAGATTATACCCCATGACCCGGTAGGATTCATCCCAGGAATGAAAGAATGGTTCAATATATGCAAATCTGTAAATGTAATACACTATATCAATAGAGCCAAAGCCCCAAACCACATGATCATCTCACTTGATGCAGAAAAGGCTTTTGACAAAGTCCAACATGCATCCATGTTCAAAGTACTACAAAAAATTGGAATAGAGGGCTTCTACCTCAATCTGATAAAAGCTATTTACAACAGTCCAAAGGCTAACATAATTCTAAATGGGGAAAAGCTTAAGTCTTTTTTTTTTTTGGTGGGACCAGGGTTCAAACTCACGACCTTGCACTTGACAGGCAAGCACTTGTGCCACGGAGCTATCTCTCTGGACCCTTGCTTAAGTCTTTTACTCTGAGATCTGGCACAAGACAATATTCAATATAGTTCTGCAATCATTAGCTATAGCCATTAGACAAAAGAGAGAAATAAAATGAATAAAAGTAGGTAAAGAAGAAGTTAAGCTATCATTATTTGCAGATGACATCATAATCTACTTGGAAAACCCAAAAAACTGCACCAAGAAGCTACTAGAATTAATACACAAATTCAGTAGCATAGCAAGATATAAAGTCAACACATAAAAGTCAATAGCATTCCTCTACACAGAATACAAGTACACTGAGAAAGAAATTAGAGAAGCAATAGCTTTTACAATTGCACCAAAGAAAATGAAATACTTGGGAATTAATCTAACTAAAGAAGTAAAAGACCTTTTTCAATGAAAGCTACAGCACTCTGAAAAAAGAGATCCTGGAGGATTTCAGAAATTGGAAAGATATTCCCTGTTCCTGGATAGGAAGAACCAACATTGTGAAGATGGCCATACTCCCTAAATTGTTACAGATTTAATGCAGTCCCTATCAACATATCTCACAGACCTAGAGAAATCATTTCTAAAATTTATTTGGAAGCAAAAAAGACCTAGAATTTCAAAGACAATCCTGGGCAACAAAAACAAGGCAGGCAGTATTATAATCCCTGACCTAAAGTTATACTACAAAGCTACAGTGATAAAATCAGCATGTTATTGGAAAAAAAAAAAAAAAAAAAACCTGAGGATCAATGGAATAGATTAGAAGTTGCAGAAGAAAATATAAACACACTCAGCCACTATATCTTTGACAAAGGGGCCAAACATCTTTATTGGAAGAAATATAGCCTCTTTAACAAATGGTGCTGGAAAAACTGGCTCTCCACATGCTGAAAACTAAAACTTGACCCAGTCTATTGCCATGTATGAAACTAAAGTAGAATGGATTAAAGATCTAAATATTAAAAGAGAAATATTAAATCTCTTGCAAGAAAAAGTGGGAGAAAATCTTAAAGACGTAGGAGTAGGTAAAGAGTTCATGGACAAAAATCAAAATGCACGTTTTTAACACCTAAAAGAATCAACAACTGGGACCTCCTGTGGCTAAGAAGTTTTTTCATGTCAAAAGAAATTACCAACAGAATGAAAAGACAACCCACAAATTTCAAAAAGATTTTAACTAATAAATACTGAGACAAAGGACTTCTATCTAGAATTTACAAAGAACTAAAAACCATTAGGGCCCCCAAATTCAAACACCCAGTCCAGAAATGGGCATCTAAGATGAACAATCACTTTTCAAAGAAAGAAATTCAACAAGCCTATAAATACATGAAGAAATGCTACACATTGCTAGCCATTCATGAAATGCAAATCAAAACAACACTTAGATACCATCTTATCCCAGAAAGATTGGCTACCATATAGAAATCAAGCAACAACAAATGTTGAAGAGGCTATGGGAAAAAAAACACTTCTCTACTGCTAGTGGGAATGCAGACTGGTGCAACCATTATAGAGAGCAGTGTGGAGACTCCTTAAAAAGTAAAACTGGAAATTCCATTCAATCCAGCTATCCGCCTACTGGGAATTTTCCCAGAAGAACTTTAAAAAATCATATCATGGTAATATCTGTGCACCTATGTTCATAGCAGCACAATTTGTGATAGGCAATTCTTGGAAACAAAATTCAAATTAAATCGGGAGTCCAACTTAGAGGCCAGAATGTTGTGTATCACGTATATGGATCCAATCAATTCAGAGTACTCACGTAGTATTTGTTTAGGCCAATATATAGAAAGATATCAACTAAGAAAAAGTTTCCATGGTAGTAAAGAATTACTAAGAATAAAACATAACATAAATACTGGAATGGCAAATATGACCAGAACTTCTAACCATTTGGGGATAGGATATCACACAAAGTTCTAGTATGTTGTGGACACAGGGTCTGTGATGCTTACTAGTGGTAAGGTGTCACATACGGGACTGAGATACTGCTGTTTCCTTGATATGCACCCTGTAGACCCAGACAGAATCATGACCCATAGGGTGCGGAAGAAGTCCATTTGTAGAATATGTTGATGGACATATTCTGCTGCTGTATTCAAAAGAATAGTTGAAAGACTGCTTTTGTATGCCTTTTTTTTCTCCTGTGTTTAATTATTTGCCCCATTTAGTGGGTTCTCTCCATTCTCCTCATGGAGTTATGGTCACTTTGATCCCTCTCTAGAATATCTTTAAGCAAACTGTGCAGGTTTGGCTTTGTCATCATGAAACTCGTTAGTTGTTCTTTGTCATAGAAGTATTTCACTTCTCCACTGAACTTGAAAGAGAGTTTTGTAGGGTATAGCAGTCTGGGTGGGGAGTTTTCTGGCAAGACTTGCAGTGCTTTGCTCCATGCTCTTCATGGTTTCTAAGAGAAATATGCTGTTATTCTAATGGCTTTTCCTTTAAATGTTATCTCTTTCTTTTCTTTAGCGGCTATTAGTATACTGTTCCTGTGCTGAATTTCTGGGATCTTGATTATTATATGTCTGGGTGTGGTTTTAATTGGGTTGATGTTACTTAGAGTTCTATATGCTTCAGTTATCTGAATGTCAAATTGTTTCCCCATATTTGAGAAGTTTTCTGTTATTACTTCTGTCAGTATTCTTTTTATATCATTTGTATTGACTCCTTGTTTCCCACTGATGCCTATTAGTCTTATGTTGTTCATCTTTACATCATCTTGTAGATGTTGAATTATTTTTTCTTGCATCCTAGTTGTTATTACGAGATCTTTTCTTACCTCTTAACTAGTTACAATGGTGTCTTTAAGGTTTGAAAGTCTATTTTCACTTTCATTGAAATGGTTTTGCCAGCTTGTGACTGAGGTGTTAAATTCCTATGTAGCACTTTGAATCTGCTTCATACATTTTATTACTTTCCTATATTGCTTATTCAAGGATTCCAGCATTTTTCTATTTTCTATTTTTTTTTATCAGTGTCTTTAGAAGCACTTGGTAGTTTTTTTTATTATATGTATTATTTCTTTTACTTCAGAAATTATTTCTGGTCTGATTTCTTCTATACTTTTCTGCAGTTGTTTCTTTACTTCAGATGCTGTTTCAAAGATTTCAGGTTTGTGGTTTACAATTTCTTCTATGGTACTGTCTTCTGTATTTGTTCTTGGTGGGCTCAGGGCCTGAGAGCACATTTTGCTCCTTCTCTCTGTCATTTTGTATAGCCCTGCTTTCTGACCTTTGGTGTAAAGCTTTGGTAGAGTTCTTAGCTTACCACCAGGTCTGGATCTACCAAGTTCAAACTAATCCAGGTGGGTGTGACTTGGGTCCGGCTGCTGAGTTCCACTTCCTCCTGCTGCAGCCCTTGGAGGTGAACCTGCTGTGCCACTCTGGTAAGATGTTCTGCTTCTTCATCAGCTGTGTGGGTCTTGTCTCTAGTCTCTCTATGGGGAGTTCTGCAGCAGTTATCCACACTGGGATCACTGGGCCTGGTTGCTGGATTGAATGAATTTCCAGCAAGCCTATGGTGGTCTCCATCACACGCCAGACCTGGTTGCTGAACTGAATGAGTTTTTAAAGGATCCAAGGCAGTCTATGTCACATATTAGGCCCGGTTGCTGGGTTGAATGAGTTTCCATTGGGACCAGGGCAGTCTCACTCATGCACCGGGCCTGGTTGCTGAGTCAAATCTGCCCAAAATTGTTGACTATGAGCCTTTTACAGCATATTAATATGACATTACTTTTTATACCTTGTGGTTGCATTTTTCTGCTGGATGGTTAAGAACTAGTTAAATCAAGACCTGTATAATGAAAAATGTAACTTCTGACTAGCCCTCAGTGCCCTAAGCAAATGAACTACCTTACTCCTGAGATAAACATCCTGTCTAGTTAAGATCAGCTGTTAAGTCTCCAGGCAACCTAGTGTCACATTTGCAAAAGTTTAAAGGACTATTTAGTTGTTTAAAAAGAAAATACACACACATACAAGATAGGATAGATATACAGCTACTTTCTCTTAGTTCATTGAGCAGAAAGGTTTGTACTAATACTGCTCAAAGATACCATGTCTGCATTTGCCCTCTGAATCACTACTATGAAGACAACAATATGCAATATATTAGTTACTATAACTATCCTACTAATCTGTTTTGAAACTATTTCACTGTTATTTTATCTTTTTTCTCATTAAAATGAAAAAAAGTGAATTTTTTTTTAAAGACACACACACACAAGTTCTCCACATATGAAGGCAATCAACGGGAGACTCCAAAGCAGAGTGATAAGAACAAAGCAACGGCTCGGGTAACATCAAATAAAAACTAAAAAAGCTCAATGCTATAGTTTAATTTTTCTTTCTTTTGCCAGAAATACTAATATTTCAAAGTACAGAATATTTAAAAGATATTGTTTAGAAAAATATCCAGAAAAACACAGATCACAGTAAGAAACAGAAAAGGTACACATAAAACTAGGGTCTCCAGAATAAAGATGTAGAAAAAAAAAAGGGTATTTCTAAGGTAAATGGAGAAGATTATTTTCTTTTAAACGCAACAATGTTTTAAAAGCAACAATTCAGTGATGATTTATTTATTCTGACAGAAAGGAACTTAGTAAGAATCCCAAACCTGAACTAAGTCCTTATATGAAAAAATAGAAGGATATTTATGAAAGTCTATAAAAGGGAAATAGATCCATAGTTCTTTTTTTTTTTTTTTTTTTTTTTTTTTTTTTTTTTTTTTTTTTTTTTTTTTTTTTTTTTTTTTTTTTTTTTTTTTTTTTTTTTTTTTTTTTTTTTACTTTTTTATTCATTTTAATGAGAAAAAAGGGTAAAATAACAATGAAACAGTTTCAAAACAAGTTAGTAGGCTGGTTACAATAATTATTATCATGCATATTGTTGTCCTCATCGTAGTTCTTCAGAGGATAAGGATATCTTGTCTAAACAATATTGGTACAAACTTTTATTCTCAATGAACTAAGAGAAAGTAGCTGTATATATATATTTATATGTATATACGTATACATATAAATATATTCTTTTTAAAGTTTCTA
>PVJA010035806.1:0-21579 GCA_004027025.1 Myocastor coypus | reverse complement strand
AGTTTGAGACTTGATCCATGATCCCTGGGATTATGGGTTTTAGTACTGATGGGATTATGGGTGGAAGTACTTCTGGGATTATGGGTGTAGCCTAGGGCGGGAGCTAAGGAGGAGAGCCTGAATGTAATATAAAGAGAGACAGAGAGACAGACTGTAGCTCGAGCTGGTGCTGCTGCTCTGCTGCCCTGTTTGGTTGGCTGCCTCTGCCACCATTTTGCTGCTGTTCTGCCGCCTTGAACTGGATGCTCTCCGCCGTGCTCCACTCAGCTTTGGGCCAACCGAATATGGACTGAAACCTCCACAAACTGTGAGCTAAATAAACCTTTCCTTCCTTCATTTTGAGTGTTGGGTATTTGTCCCGGCAACGAGCAAAAAGTAACTAATACAATACCTAATACATATACACACATTACATATGTATATATGTAAAATATACATATTATACATAGATGTATTTATATATGTTTTTAACAAATCAACACATTTAATTGCAAATTCCAGAATTTGTGATACAAACTTATACTAGTTTCTCTCATTTTACAGTTGAGAATATCAAGATATTTTTAAAAAATTATTTTTCTGAGAAATGGAAGTCACATTGAATTTTTTATATATTTTGTGAATTATGATGATCTTAGCACATTTAAAAACCTTTAATCCCTTATTCCTAAAAATATTAATTTCCTATCATATCAGCATTATGCAGCAACTTGGTGTGCTCACTAGTGGGGCTTTTATGCTCTAGTCCTTGGATTCCTAGTGACTGTTGAAAATGTCAAACTCTATGTCCTTTCAACACTTTAACTCAACTCACAGCCCTATTTCTACTGAAGTGATAGTTATCTCAGTCACCACTGGCACCCTGCTCCTCATCACATGAGCCAAAAGCCTCAGATCATCCTGAAGCCCTCCGCAGTCCTATGCTCATGTGAGACGTTGCCAAGTCTTGTCAATTCCTCATTGACTATGCCCCTCGCATCTGTTCTCACCTTTCTATTACAGCTGTCACTGTGTTCCCCATTTGAGGCTTCATTAAATCTCTTCCTCACTGTTAGAATTCAATTACTGTCTCCAGACATAGTGCAAGGCTCGGCTTCCCATTTCTTTACCTTCTAAGCCATCTTATACACTGCTACCAAAAGAAAAGAGTTAGATGGGAATCCAAGCAGCTCCATTTAACATTTTAGACTACCTACAATGTAGTTTCTCCCTATTTCACCTGTCCTATCTTGTTCTTACAAACCTCATGGTCAGGCAAAGTGGGGTATTACAGAATATGTACAGCATGTTTTCTCATTTGTGGTTTTGCTTCTGCTATCTGACTGACTACATTTCCTCTCTTGCAAATCTGTATTTCAAAATTCTAGCAATCCTCCAAAATCTGAACTGTATGCACAATCTTCCAATATATTTTTCCATTTTTCCCACCAGAAATTTTTGCTCAGTTCCTTTCAGTGCCAGACTTCAGTACTTTAATACTTACCATGTATTTTATTTGTTTACTTATTGACCATGCATCATTATTATTCAATATATTTTAATAAGATACAGCATAAATGTCATCTCTCTAAAAGCCTGTGCCATTCCAGCCTATGCTATCTACTATCCTTTCTTCTACCTTCAGTAGTATTTTGTTTTTGTTTTGTTTTTTTACATGCCTTTATTCTTACACTTGGGACACAGATTTGTAACTATTGGCTATGCCTGCACCTGGATAGACAGTAAACTCACACTGATATACTCAGATATCTTTTAAGGACTTCAATAAAAATGTGTGCTCTTTTGTCAACATATAAAAATTGATAAAAAATGACGTTTATATTTGTATGGTCAAAACTACCTAATGGCATTTTAGTCAATGACAGGTTGATCATGTGACAGTGGTTTCACATGAATATAACAGACCTTACCAATTCATATACCTCATGACTTCAAAGGCATCATAGTATCCACCACAACACATTAGCTGTTAATCGTACGTTTGTGATAATATTGGAAACTCACTGTACAAACATTTATGTAATAATCACAGTATACAATTTTATACAATACATAATATATTATAATGATAATATATGACTTACTGGTTTATAAAGTTACTATATTATATATCTATTGTCATTTGAAAGCATACACCTCTCTTTATTAAAAAGAGTTTGCTGTAAAGCAGTATTCCATGTTATACCATATATCTCATATTCATTGGGCCTGATGATTTTATTAAGAGGCCACATCAGATGATCAACCTATATGATGTAGGTTTGTTTTAGTACACTCTTTGGTGTCCAAGCAATGGTGTGATCACCTACAGACACATATTCCAATCATTTTCTGTTATCAAGTGGTTCATAACTATCTCATGTTGCTCCATCCTAAAGTTAATACATCCAAAGCCAGAAGTTTATATTGTTTAAATGAATATAACACAGATATGAATTTGTTTTTGGATTTTATTCACTTCCTAGCATCTTGCACTAGGGATACAAAATGATGTTTACAAACGTAAGTCTGATTTATTTCGCTTGTGAGTATGATTTCAAGTAGCATCCATTTACCTATAAAAGTCTCAAGTATTCTTCCTTACAGTTGAATAATACTTCATTGTATTAAATATATCTTTTATACCCATCTCATGTGATGGACATTTGAGTTGTTTCCAAGACCTAGCTATTATAAATTTTGGTGCTATAAACATAGGTGCACATATATCACAACTGCATAATGTTTTAAATTCTTCTGGAAAAATACCCAAAGAGGGAATATCTGGGTCAAATGGGACCTCTAACCATAAGTTTCTGATGAAGATGATGATGATGATGATGATGATGATGATGATGATGTGTGGCGGGGGGAGGTCTCACTATGCAGCTCAGACTCAGAGTGATCCTCATGTTTTCAGTCTCCCTAGTACTGGGATTGCAGGCATGCCACCATGCTTGGATTCCATCACTGGCTCAGCATGCTGGTAGCACCAGCATGGCATGTGGTGCCAGAGATTGAACCTAACCAGGAAGTGCTTAGTCCACTGAGCTATCTCACCAGCTCTTCCATGCTGATTCTAAAGTGGTTTCACCAGTACACACTCACACCAACAGTGGAGAAACATTCATTTTCCACAGAGCACCGCCACCATTTGTTACTGGTTAATTTCTTGTTGATAGCTATTCTTTCAAGGGTTAAATGGAATTTCAGTGCTGTTTTAATTTAGATCTTTCAAATGACCAATGGTCCTGAACAAGTTTTCATATATTAACCTGCCATTTGTATTTCTTCATCTGAGAAGTGTGTATTCATCGCACAATACCATTTTTGGATTGGTTCTTTGAATTTGGGGGTTTCTGATTTTATTTACATTATTTATATGTTCTAGATATAAGTTCTTTGCCTGCTGGACAGTTGCGTAAAATTTCTCCTATTCTGTGGGTTGCCTTTTCACTCTGCTGGTGACTTGTCTAGATTTACAAAGGCTTTTTAATAAAAGGATGTCCCGATTGTTGACTCTTTCAAGTATTTCTAAGTGTATTAGGTTTGTTCATGAAGTCTCTGGCTGTACCTATGTGTTCAAGAATTCAGTATACTTTTTCCCAATAGATTTAGTATTTCTGTTTTAATATTTAGAGTTTGGATCCATGTTGACTTTAGTTCAGGGAATAAGTGATAGACATGGGCTTCATTTTAGTCTTAAACATGTAGAATGCCAGTTTTTCTAGCACCGTTATGAAGAAGCAATCTTTCTTCCAGTGAATATATTTGTTCTCTTTATGAAAAATAAGTGGCTGAGTGCGTTTTCAGCTATATATCTATCTTCTAACGTGTTACATTTGTCTTCAGGGCTCTTTCTTCGCCAACACCCCACTGATTTAATCTCAGGAACTTTGTGGTATAATTTCAAGTCAGGGATCATGATGTCTCTTGCCTTACCTTTCTTCGCCAGAACTTTGTTATTGCTATTCTTGGTCTCTTCTGGTTCCAAGTAAATTTTAGGATGTTTTCTCTAGTTCTGTGAAGTATGATTTTCATCATGATTGAATTAAATCAGTTTTGTTAGTAGGGCCATTTTCACTGTGTTGATTTTTCCTATCCATGAGCACAGAATATCTTTCCATTTTCTGGTATCCTCTTCACTCTACTTTTTAAAAGTATTATAATTTTCAATGCTTAAATATTTTACTTCATTTGTTAGATTGATTCCTAAGTATTTCTTGTTTTTTTTTTTTTTCAATTCTATTGTGAAGGGAATGGTTTCCCTAATTTACAAATATCAGTAAGTTTGATATATGTGTACAGGAATGCTGTCAATTTTTCAATGTTGACTTTGCATCCAACTATAGTACTAAATTTATTTATTAAATACATAAGTCTTCTGAATTTAATTTAACTGGTGGAGTTTTGGGGGTATTTTATGTGAAGTATCATCTCATAATCCAATATTGATAATTTAACTTCTTCCTTTCTTTTCCTATCCTTATTTACTTTATTTCTCTTTCTTATTTAATTGCTCTGGCTAATGTTTCCAGAACTACATCGAATAAGAGTAGTGATACTGGACATCCTTGTTGTATTTCCAATTTTAGAGTGAAAGCTTTCAGATTTTGTCCATTTCATATGGCATTGCTTGTTGGTTTGTCATAGATGACTTTTATCAGATTTAGGAAAAGATCATCTATTCCAATTATTTGTACTATTTTCATCATGAACCACTGTTGGACTTTGTAAAAAGATTTCTCTGCATCTTTTAAGATGATCACATGGTATTTATTTTGGCTGTGTTACATGATATTTATTTATTTGTGTATATTGAACCAACTCTGAATTCCTGGGATAAACCCAATTTGGTTATGATGTGTAATCTTCTTGATGATTTGCTGCACTCTCTTTGCTTTTATCTTTATGAGGATTTTTGTGTCTACATTCAACAGGAAGATTGGACTGCAGTTCTCATTTTTGGTTCAGGCTTTTTCAGGTTTTGGTATCAGGCTGATCCTTTCCTCCAGGAAGAGGTTAGGGTGTATTGTTTCCCTTTAATTTTTATTAAAGGACTTGTAGACTATTGGCACTAAATTGTTACTAAATTTCTTGTTGAATTTAGCTGTGAATTCATCAGTACCTGGCTTTTCTTCACGAGTAAACCTTTAATTACATTTTCAATCTCATTAGTTGATATTGGGTAATTCAGAATTTTTATATCTTCTTGATTCAGATTGTTAATTCATACTTAACTATTAACCTGCACATTTCTTGTATAATTTTCATACTGTGAATTTCCATAGGAGCTCTAGTAATTTCACACTTCTCATTCCTCAAAGAATGAATTCTAATCTTTTCTTTCTTTTTATGATAAGATTGAATAAGGACTATCAATTTTATTTATTCTTTCAAAGAACCAATTCTTCAACTCATTAATTCTTTGTGTTGTTTTCTTAGTCTCCTTGGTATTAATTTCTGCTCTGAGCTTTATAATTTCTTTCTTTGATTGGACTTTGGGCATATCTTGCTCTCCTTTTTCTATAAGCCTGACTTATTAATTTTGTGTGTGTGTACATGTGCTTATTTGTTTTTCTCATATGAGAATTCATTGCTGTATATTTCTTTCTCAGGACAGCTTGCATTGCATCCCATAAGTTCTGGCATGTTGTAACTGCATTCTCAATTATTGATATTATTTAATTTCTTCTTTTAATTCATCTGTGATCCACTGGTTGTTTGGGAGGTTAATTTCCCTATGCTTGTGGAGTACTTGCAGGTTTTTGCCATAAATTTCCAGTTTCACTGCACTAAGATTAGATTGTATGTATGGGAAAATTTCAGTACCTTTGTACTCCCTCAAACATGTTCTGTGAGCTGGTATATGTTGTATATTAGAGTATGTACTATGTGCAGCTAAGAATGTGTATTCTGGTGATACAGACAAGAAAACTTTGAAAATATCTAAGTCTATTGTTCCCAGGTTTGGTTCAGTTTGGATATTCTTTGCTCATTTTTCATCTAGTGGATCTACTTTGACAAAATCTGGTATTCAAGGCTCCAGTTACAAATGTATTATTGCTTATTTGATTTTTCATGTCTGTTAAAAATTGTTTTATATAGCTGAGTGCTCCCATATATTGTGCATATATACTGATGATTGCTACCTCTTTCTTTTAATGTTTTCCCCTAACAAGTATGCTATGACCTTCTTTATCTCTTTTGATGTCTTGATTTCAATTTTATATTGTCTGTGAACAGAATACTTACACTTGCCTTTTTATGGCTTCCCATTGCATGTAGTATTGATTTTCATCCTTTGACTTTCAGTCTATGAATTTCTTTTTGAGTTAAATATATTTTTGTCCAAAACATATATACATGTTGTGGCACGTATATATAGATGTATACATAGATTTTGTTTGTTGAGCCATTTTTCCAGTCTGCTTCTTTTGATTGTTAAATTGAGGCCATCAATGGTTTCAACTGATAATTATTGGCTTATCTTTGTCATGATATTTTCCTGCTCTTTGTTGCATTTTTCCCCTCTGTTTAATTGCTTTCCCTGCCTGGTGTTTTGTTTCTGTTCTTCTTGAAATTGTGGCCATTTTTATCCCTGTGTAGAGTATCTTTCTATACTCTTTCCAGAATTTGTTTGGTAGTCATGAATTTCTTCCATTGTTTTTTGTTATGGAAGCATCTTATTTCTCCATTAACTTTGAAAGATTGTTTTACAGAGTACTTTGATCTAGGCTGAAGTTGTTTTCTTTCAAGATGTGAAATATTTCACTCAAAAAGTTTCTTAATTTATGGGTTTGCGTTGAGAACTCTGCCTTGATCTCATTGGGCTTTCCTTTATAGGTGACCTGCTACTTTTCTCTAATGTTCTTAATATCTAATCTGCTGAATTACTGAAATCCTAATTATTATACATCTTAGTATAGTTTTATTTTGGTCAAGGATGTTTGGAGTTCAATGCATTTCATCTATTTGTATGTCAAATTCTTTACTCATGTTTCAGAAGTTTTCTACCAATATTTCTGTTAATCTTTTTATTGTATTTGTACTGTTTTCAGCTTTTTCATTGACCTCGACCAATTTTCTGTCATTCTTCTTTGCATCATCTTATAGCTATTGGGTTGATTTTTCATAGTCTTTTGTTATTTTTAATATGTTTCTTTTTATAATCATTTGCAGCAAGTCTTGAAGATTTGATACACTATCCTTTCTTGTTCAATCTGTTGAATGCACTTTCAATGGAAGTTTAAATCTCTTGGATTTTTGTTTGGATCTGTTATGTAGATTTAATTTCTTTCCTATATTAGATATTTTGTTTCAATTTTTCTTTACCTCATGTAGTCTTTTATCTGTGTCTTCTCTAACATCTTTGTTTTTAAGCATAATTTCTTCTGTACCTGAGAGATTATTTTCTCTATACCTTTTTCCACTCATTTTTCACTTCCGATGTTATTATTTCAGAAAGTTGAAGTGTTTGACTTCCAGTTTTGTCTCTCATTTTGTATTGGGCTTGTAGTGGGTGGACTAGGAATCTGGGCTGTATTTTGCTTCTTTATCTTGTCATTTTCTAATTATTAAATTTTATTTTGCTTTCTATATTGATTCTTCATGATTTATTAGGATACATACCTTTATCACTAGTATTGAGGCTTCCCTTTGACATGTTTGATCTTCAAGAATGTCCTCTAGATGTAGGCAGCTCTTTATTCCTATTCTGAGAACCTACTGTCCCATTATAAGAGAATATAGTACAGAAAACAGGAAGTGAACTAAAACAACAAAAAAATAATTAGAAAACATAAAACAAAACAAGAAGACATCCAACCAGACAAGAAAGGGACAGGTAAGCAGAAAAACAAAGGATAGTAAAAGTAGCAAAATATCTCTGGGGTTACAGCTCTGTGATAGGGTCCATGCCAGAACCCAGAAATATGCTTTGTATTCCACCAAAGTTTGAATTGTACTAGGTATAGAGCAGATCTTGGTCTCTGCATGGGAACTGAGGTCCTCTGTTGGGAAATTCTCCACAGCCTAACTTGTCCCTCCTTGCTGCTGCTTGAGACACTTCCATGTTGCTGGTCTCACTGATTACTCTACCCACCAAAGGCATGTGGAGCCCAGTTGTCCTGGGTGTTGGGGCTCTAGTTGGTCTGCCTGCCTGGTCTGCCATTTTGACCTGATATTTTTAACTGAGGAGTGATAAGGTTCTAATTTCTTTTATATGCATATGGTTATCTAATTACCCAGCACTATTTATTGAAAATCTTGACTTTTTTCCAATGTGTGTTCTTAATACTTATTGAAAATCAGTCACCTGCCGATTTGTTTCTGCATTTCTTTCTGTTCCATTGATCTCTGTACCTGGTTCTATCTCTGTATAGTACTGTTCTGATTACTGAAGCTTTGTGGTCTATTTTGAAATAAGATACTATAGTGCTTTCTCCTTTTATTTTTGTGCAAGATGGCTTTGGCTATGCATGTGGTGATATTTTTGTAGTTCCATGTAAATTTTGGTATTAATTTTTCCAATTCTGGAAAGATTGTGTATAAGGATATCATTGAATCTATAGATTGCTTTGGGTAGTATGAGCATTTTAACAATATGAAATCTAATCTATTGAATATCTTCTGTGTGTGTGTGTGTGTGTGTGTGTGTGTGTGTATATGTGTGTCTGTTTGTCTGTCTTCCCTTCCATTTCTTCATCAGTGATTTATAATGCTCATTTATAGTGTTCATCTCTTTAGTTAAATTTATTTATAGATATATTAGATTATTTTTATAGGTAATATAACTGGAACTACTTTCTTAATTTCAATTTCATGTAATTGAGAGTTAATATGTAGCCACACTTCTGATTTTGTAGAATGAATTTGTACCTTACAACCTGGCTGAATTTGTTTCATTACAAGAAGTCACTGGTGAGTATGAGGTTTTGAATGTGCAAGAGCATATCACATTCAAACTGGCAACTTTTCTCTTTTTCAACTTGGTTGCTCTTTAATTCTCTCTGTTGTCTCATTGCTCAGGATAGTAACTCTAACACAAGGTTGAACAAACCTGGTAAAAATAGGTATCTGTATCTTTTTCCAGACCTGAGTAGAAAAGCTCCCAGCCTTGGTCTATTCAATATAATGTTATCTGTTGCATTACTATATAGACCCTTAATTATACAATATATTAATATGCAATACATCCATTCTATAAATTTTGTGTTTAATATTTTAATCAGTTGTATATTTACTATAGGTATATCTATTCTGCCTTTCATTCTCTTGCTATAATGTATCACAGTTATACATTTGTACATGTTAAATTTTCCTTTCTCCACTAAGATAAATCCTACTTTTCCATGGTTAATAATACTCTTTTTAATGTGAAGTCAGCTTTTGTTTGCTAGTATTTTGTTAAGGATTCTTGCATTTATGTTCATTAACAGTATTATCCTTTGGGGTTTTGTTGTTGTTGATGTTATATCTTTGTCTGGCTTTGAGATTATAGTGATGCTGCCCTCCTAGTATGTGTATGGAAGAATTCTTTCTTCTCAAACTTTTTCGGATACTTTAAGATGAATTGTTATTAATTTCCATTAGATGAGATTGGGTGCATTCAGGGTTGTATGGCCTTAGACCAGTGCTCCCTTAAATGGTACAACTGAACAGTGATCACCTTGTTCTGAGCTTCTCTTTGATGGGAAACTTCTTATTTGATAGACTAATTATCCATATAATGCTTATTTTCTATATTATACCATCGTTTATGGCATAGCATCATGAAGAATATACTTCATGTAACTTGCAGGCCAGTAAGAAACCTGATCTTCAAACCTGATCTTCAAACTTCTGTGTCTACCTCATTTTCCTGTACATACTCAGGCTCCCAGAAAGCTTCACTGAAATAATCTTTACCAATTCACAGTAAGTACTACTAGTGAAAATTAGTTAACATATAAATCAAATGAAATGTTTAGTTTCATCAAAGAAATCTTGGGTAAACCAATACAAGGAACTAAGAATTTAAAATATAAATGAAAATACTTGAGCAGCAGTTATAAAAATTGTCTAGGCAATGACCAGCAAGATAGCTTAAAGGACTAAGTGCCTCCTTAGGCAATCACAGTAACTGGGGTTTGATTCCAGCATCACATGCTGCACCGGACCTGACTCCAGGCACACTGAGCCAGCCACCAGGACCAGGCATAGAAGTGCACACCCAGAACCACAGCACAGGGGAGGCTGAGAAAAGGAGGATCACTAGGAGTCCAAACTGCATAGTGAGACCTTGTACCAAATACATAAAAACAAAACAACAACAAAAAGAAAATGGCAGGGCATGGTGGCACACAACTGTAATCCTAGAACTCAGGAGTCAGAGGTAGGAGAGTTGTTGCAAATTTGGGACCAATCTAAGCTGCATAGCGAACTCAAACCTAGCCTAGACTACATAGTAAAACCTTGTCTCAAAAAGAAAAAAAATCATATTATCATGATAAAGTTATATTTTTTATTACCATCAGCAATTTTTAAATGACAGAATGTAGGACATACAGTTCCTAATATTTCAACTCCATTTAATTAACAATAAAAAATTAGAATATTCATTTGAAAGTCAGTTTGAAATCCTAAAAGATAAACACCCCAATGACTGATTTTTAAAAAAAAAATGTGTCTGAAAAATTGTGAGTGTAAAAGTACAAAAAAAGAAAGACTACTTTTTGCTTTATGTTTTAAACTTGGAATATCAGAAGAAATAAGAGGGAACTTGAACATAGGTTAAACAAAATGGTCTTAAGATGAAAGAATATTTTATACAGCCATGAGGTTTGATGGAATTTGCAGATGAACATACTGCTTACAAAAATGCTTCTAGGAATGTGCATATGTTTGATTGTAATTTCATTACCTTTAAATTCTAATTACAATAAACCTCCAAGCTCAGTTCTTACAGGCAGAAGTACACAAGCAAAGACAGAGAAGCACAAATGTGTTTTTGCTTGAGACCTATAGTAAGAAGAGTGTACTTTTAATCACTCATAGTTGGACATATAGCACAAAGTATAAATTTTAAAGACAAAATTTTTTAGATTATGAGTCAATGAGTATCATATAATTGAGTATTATCAATAATTTCTCAATTATAAATAATTTCTCAATTCCAAATAATTTCATATTTGGAATTTTATAAACTGTTAACAATAATAAGTCCATTTAAAAACAAGAAAAAGAAAGGAGATACGATTGTATTTTGCCACATAGGGAATAAAAAACAACAATTGAGCTAATTATAGCCTTTCCTTTAGATGTGATTTTCCCTAAGGCCTAGTGAATAATGAAACAGATTGCATTTCATCAAACTAACCTTCTCTATTTTCCTTGAAACAAGATAGTTGTGCAAGCTAGTTCTTCAGAGTTAGAAGCTTTATTTTCAAAGCAGATCTTCCAAAATGATTCCAGATTTGAAGAGGACTAAGCGTCTTAATAGTTTACACATGTTTTTGAGGACTAGATAAACACTTCTAGGCTTCTACCCCTTTACAGTTCTTCAAAAGCACAATATTTGAAAGTTAAAATATTAAGAAATGGTTTTGTGAAGAGATGGGAAGCCAAGAATACCAAACTGCCTTCATTCCCACATAAGACCTACTTGGTTTCATCCAAATATTTATGTAGTAATTTATTTATATGTTAAACAAAACATATTCATCGTGTACTGGTAGTAATGGTGTTATTTCACCAAGAATTCATTTTTAGATCCCCTGAGAAGGAATAAGACACTGAAAATTGCTCTTCAAGCATAATACATTTATTATTTTTATATTCATCAATGAAATACATCTTTAGATGAAACTGTTTGTGAAGCATACGTCTAGTATAAAATAGATATCTTGAAAAGAAACATTTCATATTTCAAATATAGTGATGTTTAACATCATACTGAATAGCAAATTTTAAATCATAAGAATTTATATCATGAAAGTAATTATAGATCCAAAATGTTCAAATTGTAAAAGGCTATTCCCGTGTAAGTTTTTAAGAGATTACAAACATATACACTTGATCTCAATCCACTAAGAATTATTAACTTCATGATACAGGGCAGACAAATTGAATCTTATGGAAGTTGTATAATTGTCTAAACTCAGAAATTAGCAGATTTAAAGATCAAGGAAGCAGAATTGTATTACAGATTCTATTTTCTCTATACTCTTTTTTAAAATGTACTTTGTTTTCAAAGGGTTTCACTATGTAGCTTGGAATCATGGTAACCTTCCTGCTTTCAGCCTCCCCAGCACTGGGTTACAGCTGTATACCACAATGTCTGGACTCTGGCCAGCTCAGCCACCTTGGAGAAAGGGCTAGCATAGCATATGATATCTGAGATCGAACTGCTGTTCCTGCACTTGCCTAAGCTTGCCTAAGCAAGAACTTTAGTCCCTGAGCTGTCTAGTTGACCTCTTAACTTCTTCATACTCTTATCTCTAGAAGTATGATAATAGCAATCAAAGTGGAGAGATAGTTACAATAATTTGTATGTTTTATTCTTGAAATTGGATATATAGACAAAAGCACTGAAGGAAGACAAAAATTCCATTTTGCAAACCATAGTGTGAAATTTTGTAAGGTCACTAATTGATAGGAAGAAAAATTCACACAAAAACTCAATTCTCAGTCATAAATACTTATTCATTCTGCAAGAGTAAGGATTTTCCTCTTTAACATTTTTCAGATTATCATCTGGTTAAATAGTAGTGGGGGAAAAGAATAGGTATAAATACTCATCTCGATGTGTGCAAACTAACATTTTTTGTAGTTTTAAGGTATGATTCCCCTTAGAGATTTTTCTGATAACACATTTCAGATTTTATGGTGATTTTTTTTTCTCCAATTACAGTAGTTGTTTGAAAGTAGGTATCAAAAAGGAGGAAAAGTGACTTCAACAAAGACAAGATTCGGTAAGAGAATGTGAGACAGGAAGGGAATTGAGAGTATTTGCAGAAGAATTGTAGTCACACACTATGGAATCTAAGTTTCACCAGGTGGGAAATGAACACACAGAAGGACTGGCAGAGAGTGAATGTAGGGTAAAGCAAATGGATCAATTAGCTTAAGGTTAAATAATTGTAATAGAGGACACAAAAATCATGACCAAACAATAATATGTGAAAAAATAAGACTCTAGGGGTGATGAAGTTCCTAGTAATACAGGGCCCAAAAGTCTGAGCATGGAAAAACCTAAGATATAATAGGAAAAAAATACTAGGAGGGAGGACTAGAAGTTCAGAAGTCTATGGTTCTCAATTAGAACTACAAGGGTCATCTGTATGGACGCTAAAGCCACCTAGGGCCACAGTTGGAGTAGGAAAAGAAAAAGAGAGCACTTCAAGAGCTTGATTCTTCAGTAAATAAGGTGGCATGAACAGAAGACTGATAAGTACAGTAGAAAAAGGGGAAAGATAACTTCTTTTATAGTCACATAAGCACCTAGTGATCACGGCTCAAATTTGGATCCTTTACTTGTGATCAGGGATGCATACAAACCACAGAGCCATGAGTGAGACAGATAAGTGGATGGTATCTTTAAAGAAAAGAAATTTCCTTCCAATCTAACCAATTCTAACTTCAGAGATAATAGACAAGATGGGAACAGTACTCTATTTATCACTTGTCATTTGACATAGGGCTAGGACAAATTTGGCCCTGCAAATTTCAAACAAGTTAAGGCTTCTTTTTCATTGTATTGCTTAAAATCCCTAGATACCTACAATTTTTGTTGTAAGTAGCACATATTTTAACAAAAAGTATATATATATATATATATATATATATATATATATATATACATATATGTATATATATCCAAATATTTCAATACTGTTAAACTCATTCAAGAAAATGGATTTGTATTTTCATGTAACAACTTATTTTACACAATAAAAACAGAACTTCTACTCTAACACATAGAGATACTGATTATTATTAAAACAATCCAATTATAAAAAGCAAAACAATAAATATGCTCAGTAGAGAACTCAATTACTTAATTTGGTTTTGATATAAAATATAAAAGTTTAAATATATCCATTTAATATAAATGTAGGCCTTTCAACAGAATAATATGTCTCTTCAGTGTGAGTTAGTGCATACATATGCATATTAAGAATCTTACATGGTGCTTAACACTTAAAATAGAAATTCACTCATTCATCCTGGAAAACAACTAGTCATACATTCAAAGATGTACTGACAAGGATGTCACTAATGTGGTTATTTATAATATCACTAATTAGAAACATAATCAAATACATGTGTTTAAGGAAGTTTTGATATACTCAGCCACAAACTAAGCATTAAAAATGAAGACAGGAAAATATTTTGTAATGCAATATGTATTTTTGTTAATATTTATATGCATATAGTCATACATAAAAAAAAGAATCCAATATAGGTGTGTAGTGAAATAATGGTAGGAGAACATAGGGTTCTAAGCTTTCCTATTTTTCTAACTTTTCTACAGCAACATATATTGCATGTGTATTTGTTTTTAAAAAGGAAAAAAAAATCTGTCATTTAAAGGTTTAGGTTTATTTATTTGCTTATTTATTAGTGCCAGGGATTAAACTCAGAACCATGAGGCAGGAGGATCGGTGCGAGTTCAAGACCAGCCTGGGCTACAAAAGTGAGCTCAAGTCCAGCCCCAACTGCATAGCGAGACCCTGTCTCAAAAAGACAAAAAAAAAAAAGAACCATGTGCTTGCCAGGCAACCACCTATGCTACTAAATTATCTCCCTGTCCCCCTGAAGGTTTAGTTTTAGATTGTCTCAAATTTCAATGAACATTTCCAAAAGATATCAAGTGGGTAGAATTCCAAAAATTAATCCTATTTTAATATAGATATTTGGTTTTAACATGTCCTGAAACAGCATTTTCCATATTTTAATAATTCATAAATGTCTTATAAATTCTATATATGTATTGTTTTCCTATTTAAAAGTAGTGGGATGTAGGGCTGGCCTGATAGTTCAGCAGACTGAAGCGCCTGCTTAGGCAGATGCAGTGCCTGGGGGTTTGATCCCAGCATGCTGTGCTGGTACCAACCACAGGGCACGCTGAGCCAGCAACTGAGATTGGGTGTGGAGGTGCGCACCTATAATCCCAGCATTTGGGAGGCTCAAAGCAGGAGGAGAACTACCAGTCTTATCTACATAGTGAGACCCTGTAGGCCCTGTCCTAAATGAATAAATAATAATAATAATAGTAATAATAATAATAATAATAATAATAATAGTAAATAAAAGAATAAAAGTAGTGGACCAATACAAATCAAATGAGAGGGAAAATTTAAGAGAAATTGAATGAACACTAGACAGGAAATTGCTTGAATGAAGAAGCAAGGGGAAAAGAACAGAGGAAAAAACAGCAGAAAGTCACTTTAGGACTTTACTATTCCCTGAGAAAAAAGTTATTTTGTTTCTTTGTACTGATTTTTATTGGCATGTTATTCTACCTGATTGAGATTGCCTCCTACTTTCTGAGAGGCTGTCTTACAGTCCTATACCCTAGTTGTGTCTGGAGCTGAGACATGTGTGCTAAGATGATTTTTATTTTACTTTATGTTTTATAAGAGAATACAAAATGGTAAAAGATAAAAAACAGTTAAGGTGATACAGAATTTCACTAAACAAAATAATAGGAAATTGTCAATGGTTGATGCATTACATAATATTATCTTCAAATTAGTTGTTTAGGTTATCTGATATAAGCATGCAAAATTGGAAAAAAAGAAAAATTTAAAGCATTAACTGTTCCTTTCCATAGACCAGCAGAAATCAGCAGTACAATTATCCAAGCTGACTTGTATATAGATATTTTTCCCTTCTTTCTTTTGTGATTTTTCTCATCTCAGTTTATCCATTCCACTAAACATATTCTTTCCTTTTCACAGTATCTATTGTACCTTTCATACTTTATTTACTCTTTCAGGTTCCTAATACTAGCGAGGCAATACAATATTTGCACATGAAGGACTGATTTATTTCACTTACCAGTATGGTCTCTAGTTGTATCAATTCACCTATAAAAGCCTTATGTTTTTTATAGTTGAGTAATATTCCATTATGCAACACTACCATATCTTTTTTAATCCATTCCTCAGTCTATGAACATTTGGGTTGTTTCCAAGAGTTAGCAATGATAAATTGTGCTGCTATAAACATGGGTATACATCCATCATTGGGGTATGATGTTTTCAGTTTAGTGTGAAGATTCGTCATAAAGTTAGGATTTTAGATGGAGGAAGGATGAATATTTAATTAAAAAGCTCTGACAACTGGATAGCATTCATGGAAGTAAAAAATTCTATATTTTTGATGTTTTATAAAAACAAGAAATTTGCAAAAAATATGATTTTAACACAATCAGTTTTATTTGGTAAATATATTCATTCTATTTAAAAGTATACAAAATATTAATATTAATAGAACCAGTATGTTTGGTATCTATGTGAATCAATCAATAAATAAAACTGATAATAATTCTGAAATTGATGTTGAACATATAAATATCTTCGGTCACAAACATTTTATTGCCTTTGTTTCTCTTTTGTCAAAAAATCAAGTAACTTTTTAACAGAGGATGCCACAATCCTAGTTGTTCTTAGATTTCCCAGAGCACATTTGTTTTGCCACCACAAAACTGTTAATTAAAGCAGCTATAGTCCAAAACTACTGAGTCTGTTAATGATATTCCTTATTCCTTCTTCCCTCCTTCACCTCACTTTATTTTATTCTTAATTCACACTGCATATAAACAGCAATTAAAGTACAAATCAGAACGATACTTTCACAAACACACTATTACACAACCCATACTCTGTAAGAGGTTACCTTTTAAAGATGTGGATATTTTTCTCTAATCAAACAAGAATACTAATAAAAATATATGTAGATTGTAAGAAAATGTTTTTTCCTAAAATAATTCAAGATTGTTTTAACATTTCATTTCTGAAAAACAAGACTAGTACATTTAGTGGCTAGAATATAAGAAAATAATATATAGTTTTTTGTAAGGTTTAAATTACCCTACTTTTTATCTGATTTATATACTATAATGCAAGTCTCTAAAACATAATGTAGACCTTAGCTTTTATCATAATTGACATACTGAATAATACTGATTATAATAATCATCTCCACTTACACGTCTTAAACTACCGCAGTGATGTTTTAGGATTATACAAGGCCAGCTTTAAGGAATGACATACCTTCCTTTGTGATTTTTTTTCTCAATAAGAAAAATGTATAATTAAAGGTAGAAAACACAAATTAAAAGGAACATTTTATATTGCTTATGCCAGAGAAAATATAACCTTATAACATTAAGATGGATTGTCTATAGTTCCTGGCAGGAAATAATATCCATAAGAGCCCATGAAATAAATCTCAAAGGTGAGGAACTAAAATACCCAAAGAAAATAAATATGCAGCTCATCTGTATTATCATATCCTTTGTCTTATTAAACTAAATAAAAGGTATTCCAAAGTTCCTAGCGGAACAACTACATCATTAGCTATTGCGCTTACATTTTCTATCCAATATAGACTATTCATATATAATCAATATTTAAGTTTCTACAACACACAGGGCTTCATGTCACTGTTTCATTGAAAAACCCTTGATGACAGACTCTTACTTCCCATATCATGTACTTTTTTATGCCAGGGCAGGGTGGTAAGTTAATGCTTGCAGAACCCCAAAGGCAGCAGAGCTTTCTGTATACAAGTTTATTTAGTTGGAATCCCAGGAAACATGCCCACCAACAAAATCATGCCTTTACATGTAAAGATTTTCCTAGTTATCATGCATTCCTTTTTCAATCTGCCCACCAATTTCCTCACTGTCCTATTTGGCCTCAATTCGTGACCAAGTAGAATTCTCCTTTCTTGGAAATATTTTTGCACTAGAGCGCACACTTGTCCATCAGGCACTTACATAGTCTCATATTTTCATATTTTAGAGTTTTTCTACAACTCCAGCATGCTGTTTGGTATATGGGTGGCTTTCAATGAAGATTTGTTTCACTACTACTGCAGAAGTGTGTTGCAGCGCTAGGTAGCCTAGGACAATAATACTGCTCCTCTCTCTAGAATCTGTCTTATGAAGGCATTACACTGAAGCTTAAAGTACATAAAAGAAGTCTCCTCAAGTTTTATGGGGCTATATATTTTCTTCTAGACATCACACTATGTTAACTTAATGTTTTTTCTTTGCACCCTTGGAGTAGTGATGTCCAGTTCATCATTGGCTTTTGGTGTTTTACATGTTGCCCTGGAACTAGACCTGACCAGATTTAAGTACAGCTGCAGCTGAAATGGCTTTTAAAATAGGCATCTCTGGAAATATTTTAAGTTCCTTGTGCTATGAAAAATATACACTTATGGAGCCAATGTAGCTATGCCATCTAATTTATGGAGTGGAAAACAGAGAAAGAGAACGAGAAAGAGCACATTCCCAGATCATAGGATTTTGCCAACGAACTTGTGCTATTTTGAGGAAGTAGGTAATGAGAAAATGGGTTAATGTGTTAAATTTGCCACATAATGAAAGAAGTTCAATGGCATTAAGCTACTAATAATAAAATAAGGTTCAGCCAGTGCATGACTGGGAAGCACGACTAGTCAAGATAAAAACTATTAATATATGTAGATAATAAAGCAACAGTAAATATGACCATGATGTATAAGGAGTTAATAAAGGAGGTAGCAAAAATGACAGCATAAAATCAGCTCACATTTGTATGTGAAACATGGGTAAATTTGGGTTCATATGCTCTTTTCAGGAAGGACCTTTCTGGAGACATGCTGACAGGACGTGAAGGTCTGAGGTGAAGTGTGGGGTTGACTGTGTGCTGTAGAAGCCGTGTCACAGTGTCATCATCGTTTCTCTCGTCCAGATCTTAATGCTCTACAAACCTAGAAAAAGAGCAGGAATGCCATACCATGTCTTCCACTAAAATATGGGTAAAAAGGCAGGGGAAAGTACATGTTCTTTTGTAGTATGTGTACAGTCTCTTTTTTCTAATTAGAAGGCTTGGCTGACTATTCCATTTTGCCCCAGATGAGCCTAGTTTATTATTTTAATCATAGTATTACCTTCTATGGCCAAAAGCCTTCCACCTTGAATAATGTATTTTTGATCATGTAAATGTACTGATAGTTACATAAAAGTAATCAAGAACATAGATTATTCAAAACTAAAAATATAATTCTTTTGAAGCTCCAGTGAGGAAAAATTGCCCCATACCCACAGTTCTAAATTCCGACCTCTCTGGCAAGTGCAAGGTCATGAGTTTGAACCCCGGTCCCACAAAAAATAAATAAATAAATAAATAAATAAATAAATTATAAAATAAATTCCAACCTCAGAAAGCTGTCATATAAATATATGCCATGGCTCAACATAAACCTTGTCCAACACATTAAAAGCAGCTCCAAGCATCTGTCTCACAGATGAAGGGGTTAGTAAGATCCTACTGGTATTTCAGGACCGAGTATTTTTTATAATGTGCTACACAGTTCAGGTCATACAGCCACCTGTAGCATTTAATGAACTGCAGGCAGATGTACTAGATTTTCTAATTTGTCATTGTGAGAACTTTTCCTCAGAATTTAAAGTAAATTTTACATGGAATTTCAATACAACATGGCATCAGGATAACCACATTTAACGTGACCTGGGCCGGCTGTGTTGGCACAGACCTGTAATCCCCACATTTGGGAGATGGAAGCAGGAGGAGCATTGCAAGTTTGAGACCACTCTGGACTACAAGGTGAGCTCAAGGTCAGCCTGAACTGCACAGTGAAACCCTGTCTAAAAAAGACAAAACCAAAACTGAGCACATTTACCATGACCTGAAGGAGAAAATAGGACAAAGAAAAAATTTTAATGTCATGAATCACATATACATTTTACTCATTAAAATAAATATGAATGGTTTAAATTTTACTGTTCAAAACAGAAATTTTTAGCATCATCAAAACAACATATATAATTAAATGGCAGAGAAAGATAAGGACCAGAAGATAAAATAGTGTAGCAGATAAGGGATAAAAAGGTAAGTATAAATAACAATAGCTGTATTAGACATAATAGAATTCAAAGTGAAAAGTATAACACCAAAACAAGAAACATGTCTCATTCAAATTTGAAAGACAAATATTTCACTTATTAGGATGTTGTAATATTGCTTCCAAATTGATAAAGCAATAATAAATAAACTCAAGGAGAAATTAACCATTGTATAACAATGATTATACAATTCCCATATAATTCATTCGAATATATAAAAACAGTTACAAGTTTCATCTAGTCATTGTACAAATAGAAAACAATGTGTTCTAGGTAAAAGCTCTATAAATGAAGAAAACTATTCTTTCCAAAGGAAAAAAAATTATATAATTTTGAAATTTATAAGTTAGGACGCAACATTTACTTGTTGAAATTTTCAACTCTAAAGACACAATAGTTACACTATATACTTCTTCTGAAACAAAATTAGAATTAACAAAAGATTCAAATAAAAATAGCTGTACTGATTTTGAAACAATACCATCCCAAGCAATGAAATAGCTATCACTTAGTTGTTTCAATATATCTTGTCAAAATGAGACATCTTCATTGATTCTATTTTATGCTTTCTAAAATAATTTAATCACTCATTTTAATTATCTAAGTTATTACTCATTTAAAAAGCAACTACAAATGTATAAAATAATGACACAGACAACCACAAATAATAATTGTTTTGGTCCTTTTTTTCATGACAAATAATAAGAACTGGGAGATAATATCCAGCTATACTTCTATAAAGTGCTAGAGAATACATTTTTGTTGTAGAAAACATATAGTCTTAAATATACATGTTAGAAAAGGAAAACTTTTTTAAAGTAAACATTTAATTCAAAGTTCTAGAAAAAGTCTCCCAAATATGCCAAAAGTTGGAGAAATTACCAGAAAAAGAGAGGAGAATATAAAACCAAAAAGAATGAAATAAAAAAATTTAAAAATAGTTAAATATAAAAATAAAGTTATCTGCCTGGCGACATAGCTCAGCAGACTAAGCACCTGCTTTGGCAAGTGCAGGGACCAGGGTTTGACCTCCAGTCCCACATGTCACATGAGCGCTGTCCCCAGAGTGCACTGAGCTGGCAAATGAGTCTGGGCACAGTGGCGTATGGCTGTAATCCCAGCACTGGGGAGACTGACAACAGGAGAATCACCATGAGTCCAAGCTGTGTAGTACCAAATATATAAATAAAAAATAATAAATAAAATAAAGTATTTTAAGTTAAAATACAAAAAAAGTTACAGATAAAGGTGAAGAAGAAAATATAACAAGGAATTATAAATATATGATAAATGTAAATAAACACACATATCAACAAAAATTTATTAAACTTTTTCCCAGTGAATCTGAAAGTTAAAACAGAATAAAACCATTTGAGGAAAAGATAAATACTTGAAATTATTCTAAGATTTAGAAAGCCCAATGAAACAACCATGAGAAGAAAATGAAAATTGTCAAAGATCTCCTAGAAAGAAGC
>PVJA010035805.1:9182-21674 GCA_004027025.1 Myocastor coypus | reverse complement strand
TTTTTTTTTTGTCTTTTGGAGACAGGGTGTCACTATGCAGTTGAGGCTGGCCTTGAGCTCACTTTCGTAGCCCAGACTGGTCTTGAACTCGCACCAGTCCTCCTGCCTCAGCCTCCCAAGTGCTGGGATTACAGGCGTGTGCCACCACGCCTGGCTTTTTGTCACTGATTATTGTGTGTGGATGCTGCACCTGCCCTAGTACTTTGCATTACAATGTAAGGAGGGCAGAGAGGCTAGCCAGCAGCCTGAGCTGCTGCCACGCCCTTCGCTCTCTGCTCTTCACCACTGCCATGAAAGTTGCTCTCTGCCATGTGCCACTCTGCCTTGGAGCCAGCTAAGTATGGACTGAAACCTCTAGTAACTGTGAGCTAAATAAATCTTTCCTGCCCTAATTTTGAGCGTCAGGTATTTGTCCCAGCGCCAAGAGAAGAGTAACTGAGACAAGAAGGGACTTCAGAGAGGTGATTGGTTGATTGATTGATTTTATTTTATTTTTTTGTGGGACCAGGGTTCACATTCATGACCTTGCACTTGCCAAGCAGGTACTTGTGCCATGGCACTATCTCCCCAGCCCTGAGAAAGGTGATTTGATCTTGGGGGTACTATAGCTAAAAGTGTTGTAAGAAGAGGCCTATCACCAGGGACAGGATCTTACCAGGAAGGGTGCATACCCCTCCTCTTTCTCCTCCTCTCCTGGCTTCCTAGCATCATGATGGGCGGTGGCTCTCCTTTGTGGCAGGCCTTTCTCTCCTGCTGCTTCTTCTGAAAGCCAGCTGACTATAAACTGAAACCTCTTAAAAATGTAAACCTTTAAACCAAATAACCTTTCCTCCACTAATGTGTTGGTATTGAGTCCCAGGGACCAGTGGGTGAACTCCTGATTGATGGAGGACCACAGAGACATCACAATAATTGTGTTGGTTAGAAGACTGGATGTCTAAGTCCAGAGTTTAAGAGTCATGGTGGGGCTGGGGACACAGAGCTTGGGGTCAGGAGCATTTAGATAGTGACTCACAGTTTGTGTTTATTTGGCCCTCTCCTTCTGCCCCCAGTTTATTGCCTGCTCTGGGAAGCAGTTGCTGATCTCTGCTGCACTCCAAGGCAGCTATAGGCCCCTCGGCTCCCAACCCTTCTCCATTGCAGTATGTGGTCAGTATTTGCTGTCCCAGCTCCATGGTGGGCTGATTAGTGTTGACTAGAGCTTCCTTTAGAAAATTAGAACTTTCCTAACTACATTTTCCCATTATACTCAGTGTACTTGTAATGTATTTTATCTGAACTTGGTGGAATACTATATATATATATATATATATATATATATATATATATATATATATATAGTAGCTACTGCAATTTAAGCCCAAGAAAAGGTTTGATTTATTCTGTGACATATAGTTTCAATTATTAAGGAACTTGAGAGGAAAAATATAAAACTGTAGCAGGCCACTCAGCTTTTAAGATGCTTTAGAATTATTTGGTCTATGATAGGGCACCTATATTATTTTTATCAAAATATACTAGGGTATATACTAGGGAAGTTTGGATATATACTAGGGTATTTTGAATGTCAGTTATTGCATTACCCACCCCCCAGCCCCCAGAGGCTGGCTGAGAATAAGGATTGCGTTTACCTCTGTGTCACCAGAGCTCAGAACGGACCTTGGCCCAGAGAGGCCTTCAGGAACTCAACAATGGATGAGTGGACTATCAGAGGGGTGGGCTGCCGTAGACAGCAATCTGCTATAGAAGATTGTGAGGGCAGGCTCCACAGCCTAGGAGAGTAGAGGACATTGCTGTTCCTAGGCGGTGTTCCCTGGAGATCTGCTCAGCCTGGGTTTTCAGAATCTGAATCACTTCCTTCGAGAGGAGGAAACAGCATTTCCAACTATTCCTAGTCCAGGACCGGGCTTAGATCCTGTGGTCTCCTCCTCCTCTGGAGAGAATCCTGAGGGCTGTACTGAGCTCAGCAGAATGTCTTCCTCCCCCACATGAGCCTCTTCGGCGGGGCTGCCACCCAAGCAGAGATGCCTCGCTAGAGTTTAGCAGAAGCTGCTGAGGTGGCACCGGCTTGGGCTGCCGGGCTGGCTGGCTGCCCTGCCCAACCTCCTTGACCTCAGCCTTGGCCTGGGCCCTCCTCCTTCCCAGCCGCCTCCACCTATCCGCTGCTTCTCTCACTGCAGCCCTGGGCTACTCTGGGAGGTTCTAGGGTCCCACAGAAGGGAGTACAGCAGGAAGGAGCAGGAAGTCAGAGTAGATTGCTGAAGAAGCTGCTGGAGAGAGGGGAGAAGAGGAGCTGGGAGGGAGGGGAGAAAAAAAACACAGAATGTGATCCCTGGGCTATAAAGTGTTTTAGGCTATCTGGTTCCCTAGTTTTGCCCAGGAAAACACTGAGGAGCAGAGAGGGGGAGCACCTTGCTAGAGGCTAGCCACCGCACCAAGAAACCTCCCTGTGCTTGGGAGGGGGAAGAAAGGGCCGGGGGCAGAGGGCTCTGGAGGCTAGGGGAGGCTCTCGTAGGGACTCTGATTTTAGCCAGGAGTCTCTTGAGGGTGTAGGACCAGCCTCCCACCAGAGGGCCTGCAACTCAAACAAGAGAAATGCAGAAGGTGCCTCCCAGAGCCTACGCCTGGCAGCTGAGTATCCCAGCCCCATCTACAGCTCAACCAGTGAATCCTGAAGCCTGAGAAATGAGAGATAAAACTAGCAGAGAGGAGGAACCCAGCTACCAGAGCTGGAGCTCTCACAGTGCACAAGAGCCCGATGATGTGAATCATTACGAGGTGGGAGTGTGGGCCCTTCCCACGCCAGTGCAGTGCTTGGCTGAGATAATGGTGGTGACTGGGATCCATCGTGGCTCCCCCAGCTCTGACAGCAAACACTGTGGGAGCTGCAAGTTGCCCTAGAAAACTCAGTAGCTTCCAAACCACTGTAGCCTCTGACCAGGAGGCCTTGGAGTGACTGGGCACTGTCAGTCTCAGTACTTTGCCAATGTCATTATTTTGCATGTTATAATAAAATGTATCTTACTTTATTCCTCCATTATGTGTTCACTATAGAAAATTTGAAAATGAAAAGTTGAAAAGTACATAGACATGTTTATTTGATGAATTTCTTTCATCTTTTTTCTATTAATTTTTCTCTATAACTATAGCAATATTGCTATATCTTTAAAACTTTTTCTATATTTTCCATGGATCATTAAGCTCAAATGCACTCTTTATTAAAAAGAGAACTATAGGAAAATATTAAAGAGCTGAACAAAATATCCCATTATCCCATCAGCCACTGGGATACAGTCTTTACTTCCAATCATTTTTCTAGGCCTTCAGCCTTTTAACACAGCAGAAACCATATGTACAGATGCTTTATGTTTAGAATTTGGGGAGCAATATAAAGTGTTCATTAACAATTGCAAGAAGAGGGGCTGGGGATATAGCTCAGTGGTATAAGTGCCTACTGGCAAGTGCAAGGTCCCGAGTTCAATCCCCAGTCCCACAAAAACAAAAAACAAAACAAACAAATCAAAAAACAGTTACAAGAAGCCTACCTGTGCTCTGATCCTGTCTCTGTCACCTGCTGGCTGAGTGGCTTTGAGCCAGCTGCACCACCTCTACTAGCCTCAATTTCCTCAGCTGCAAAATGGGATCCGGTCTTATAAGTTGCTCTAAAAATCCATGTGTATAAAACCCCTGGTCCATTGTTGTAGCCCAGCACTTGTAAGCCCAGCATTCTGGGAGACTGAGGCAGCAGGATTGAAAGTTCAAGCCCAGCCTGGATGAGGTATTAACTTGCCAAGCCTGTTTCAAAATAGAAGAAAAAGGCTGGAGGTAGCTCAGGGTGAAGCCCCTGCTTTCATGTCTGGAAACAAGAAACCAGCACAAACTACAACAAAAAGCACAAGAAACAAAACAAAACAGAAAGCAACACTGCTTGGTAATGCATTCAGGGCATATTGGATCTTCAGTAAAGATATAGTGGATACTTGTCACATTTTACCTGTGTAAGACTACTTTATTGCTTTGTATTTTGAGTGGATCTCCCACGAGGTGAATTTTTATGGAAACTGGGATTCCTGAGTCCTGCCTCAAATTTAAAGGTGGCTAGATATATTTCTAATTCCACCTTTGGTAATCTGGCCAACTGAGTGTTTCACTCAGGATCTGATTTGAGAATTGGTGAGGCAGGAGGGAAGCTTAGTTATAATTCTGTGCTCTGGTCATGCAGGAGTCTGAGTACATGGTTGGGTGATGTTCAGAGGCTGAGGCCCTGGGGCTAGTTGTTCTTGTGGCCTGAACCTGGCTGCGAATCCAGCTGCCCACTCATTTGGTTTTCAGCTTTCTCATCCATTTTGAGCTGTCTGGTGGAGCTGCCAATAAAAATTTTTCTGTTTGTTTAGCCTGAGTCAGTTTATGTTGCTTGTAGTCATAAAGGTTAGCAATAAAAACTTGTCAACAATACAATAAATTTGAAGCACAAACTTCAAATCTAAGCCTAAGATTTCACACAGAGAAGTTTGCACTCAGCACTGTCCTTTTGGATAAAGAGCAGGGCAACACACAGATCTGTGCCTCTTCACTCAGCCTGAGCCAGGATGGAAGGAAGAGGTAGTCAGAGCTGCTAGAGGAAAGAATGCAGGCGAGCAGGGAGTCAAAGGAGGCTTCCACCTGATGAAGGAAATCCCACAGGCAACCTCTGTGTTGTGATTGAACTCTCGCAGGCTCTTGGGCCTCCAGATGATAAATCCTGGGGTTGAGCAGCTGGAAACCCAATTCCTTTACCTCCCCTCTGACTTCTGTGTTTTCCTGCTTCCCAGAGGACAGTGTGACCTGAGATAAAAACCCTGAGTATAATCCAAGGCCCTCGCTTACCTTTCTTCCCAGACATCCAATGGGCCCTGGTGAGTGCACTCCTATCGCCACCCAAGCCATGTCCTGCCTCCATCCCAGGATACCAGTGCATCCTGTCTGCATTTGCTTGTGAGATTGTGCTGACCACAAGACCTCCATCTTTAGAAGGCCAAGGAGGACCCCAGAGGTTAGTTTCCCTTGGACCAACAAGACTATTTATCTGTATCTCCAGGCCTTTGGTAAAAAGCTGAGGGCAGGTCCAGCCAACAAAGGGCATTGCAGAAGCTCCCATCTAGGCCTGAATCCCATGGAACCAAGCTGGGCTATAAAGGGGAACATTTGTTTATTTTTAGAACTACTGGGGACAGGGCCTGAGTCAAAGTGATTTCTATTTCCCCAGTTCTGCCCAGGCCCCAGTTCCAGCACAGGGCCTGGCATGCTGTCAGTGCTTGGTAAGTGTAGAGTGATCAGAGACTCTGGGCTCCTCACCTTACTTAGTCTTTTCTTGGCATACTATCAAGTGAGACCTGGGCCCAGCTCCCTTCTACCTCACCCCCACATCCTTGCCTCGTGCTCCAAGCTCCATCTATAAGAACTGTTCATAATTCTGAGTGTGTGCCAAGCTCCTTATTGCCATGCTTTTGTACATGCTGTTCCTTCCACACAAAGCCTTCTTGCTGCTGGGTCAGCCTGATGAACTGCCACTAGTCCATCATCCTTCCTTTATAGCTCAGGGAGAACCAGCACTGTCTCACCTGGGAAGCCTCCCATAGCTGGCCTGGGAGCCCTCCCTGAGTTGTGCTCCCTTCATGCTACGCCCATATACAACTCTGTATACCACATGACACAGAGCATAGTCAATGTGTGTCCCCCACCAGGCAGCACCCATGGAAGAGGAACCGGATCTGTTTCTATTTTCAGTGTCTACCTGGGTCCCAGCACATGGTGGTTTCCCATCAGTCTGCCCCCCTTCCCTTGCAGGAAGAAGACACAGTTGGAGAGGTTACAGGTCTTTGAAAGATAGGCTAGGGAGACAGACTTCGCTAGAGTGGCACTGTCGAAAGCTCCTGGTGGTGGAGATACCCATATCTGGGGGCAGGAGAGTAATTTTTCAGTTTGGCCCTCTTTCATCCAGGAAAACAGGGGTTGAGATGAAGGGTGGTCCTGGGGCAGCTGCTTCCTCGTCCCCAGGGCTCCTTTTCTCTTTCTGCATTTGCTCTCAAGTCTTGGAGTGCCCTTGCTAAGGCACAGGCTTTGAGATCCACCCCCACCACTCAAGGACCTAGTCCAAACCTCAATCCCCTGTTATGTAAGTGAATTATCTGCTGTCCCTAACCAGTGCCAGCCAGATCTCCACCTCCTAATTGATTTAATCTCAAGCCAGAGAGCTGGGCTGGGGTTGAGGAGATGGCATTGATCAGGAGCCAACATGTCAGTGACGTAGGTGAATTAATTACAGGGAATCTGGGTCATGGATTGGCTCTGAGCAACCCTGATCCTCCTTTCCCCAGTCATTTGGGGGTATGAAAGGACATTTTCAGCAACTTCTCATGCTTCAAGCCCTAATAGTACACACTGTAGAAGTTAAGAGTCCCGTAAGATCTTAGATTCCTCTACATCCTCAGCCCAGCACAGGAATTCCTTGTATTCTAGTCCAAGCACAGGATGGTGATAAATTGAATTTGTTCAGAAATAAAGAGATGCAGATTATTTTATTTTAGAGTAGAAGATACTTCAGTTAGACTCGCCAAACAAATCTCTACTTCGTGGCTTTTGATAAAAGATGTCTGGTCTTTACTTGTGTACCCTCAGGGCTGTAGCACTCACGCCCCGAGAACCGTCCTTCACTCATGGGATAACTCTGCCTGGAAGAAAATGTTTGCTCACACAGAGCTGAGAAATCAGCTTGTGGATTCCCTAGGGGCTGGCTTTGCCTTTGAGACCACAGAGCATACTCAGGACAGCCAGCTAGATCTCAGGACATAGGGATGATCGCTCCTGAACTGTTTCTTCTTCAGGACTGTAGCCCTCTCTCTGTGTGCATAAGCTGCAGATGCTGTTATCCTTGTGGATGCAGAGAGCAGATCAGGCTCCAAGGCAGGATGAACAGCTCAGAGCAGGGCAACACCATCAGTCTTTTTTTTTTTTTTTTTTTTTTTCATTATTAGATTTGCATTGACACAGCTTGAAATTGCTTAAGATCTTTTGGAGCCTTAACACTTCATACTTTTGACTCAGTTTAAGCACAATCAGCAAACTCCATAGTCATTTTTTTTAGCACTAATAGAAAACCTTTAACACAAGGGATGTCTCTATGTGTTTTGTTTTGTAATTATTCTCTCCACCTACCTGCTATTTTCTTTCCCATAGAATAATGCAGTTATCTAACTGCTAATTCAACTGTATATCAACCCATCCACTTTAGCCTTACTATCTACCTACATATTCTTTTATTCCTCCTTCTATAGATTCACCTAAAAATCAGTCACATTTTCATTTATCTATCCATGTACTAATCCACCTACAGTTCATCCATTTTCTATCCTCCTGTCCAATCATGCACTTCTTTATTGATCCATCCATCCATTCACCCACCAATTCATTCATATACACATCCACCATCCATGCATTTATCCTTTCATATTCTGCCTCCCAATTATCTACTGTATCAGTGGTTATCTATCCATCTGTCCATCCATCCATCATCCATTCATATTTACTGAGACCATACTGGATGGCCAATCTTGCATGGAGTATTCTGAGAAATGCAAAGCTAACTACACACTCTCTCCCTTCCCCATTACAGAAGGGAGTGACACATAGAACAAATGGTGCTAATGCCATAAAACAGGAACAAAGAAAATGTTTTGTAGATTCAAGGAGGAAAAAGTCATGTACAAATGAGGTAGTGAATCCTTTCCTGGTAGCAGAGACATTTGATTTGATCTGGGCAATAGCAATATTAGGGATGCACGATGCAGTGGAAGCAATTCCAAGTAGAAGCAGCAGCACAGAAAAAGCATTTTGTCCAGAGGGAGGAACTTGATCCTTTTCGTGTATCCCTACTGGAGACACCTCAGAGGCGTGGACACACTGTAGAAACCCAATACACACTTGCTCATTCACATTATTCTATCTCCACTTTTCTGACAGGTCCATCCCAATGCTGGATTAGGATAAAGGTCTCTTCGTTTTTAAGACTATTCTACAGTTACTTTGCTGGACAGTTGTGAAAATCCCACAAGACTTAGTTGAACTTGAGGCTGAATTTATGTTTTTATCAGGGGCCCTTTCCGCCAGTCTTAATTATTTATGCTATGCTCTCTGTTCTCTTCAGAGAGATAAGCATTTCAACATGTCTTAAATATTACTTTATTGGCACTGATTAATGTAATTCCACTTGTCTTCAATTTCCTAAGCTTCCATCCTGAGGCAAAAAAGTCAGTAATATAGATAAAGTGATAAATTCTGTAGAAGGCAAATAGCATTAGATAGAAGCTAACTGGGACAAAATACCTGACACTTAAAGTTGAAGAGGGAAAGGTCTATTTAGCTCATGTTTTGTAGAGCTTTCAGTCCTTAAGCAGCTGGCTCCAAGGCAAGGTGGCATGTCACGAGGACAACGGGCAAAGGTAGCAAAAGACAGCAAAAGGAACAAGGGTTGAACTGGGGGCAAGCCTCTTTCTCTTACATTGTAAGAAGGTTGCCACCCCCTGGAGTGAGTGTCCCACTCACATCTCACTGCTGTCCTCTTGCAAGGCTTAGGTTGTTTACAAAGTGAGGACTCTGACCCCCTGCTGAGTCACTTAAACTTCCAAACTTCTCAAGTGGATACAGTACATCAACCATTACAGGGAGTGTCTTTGGGCAAGTCCATCTTCCTTCTTCTTTGAAGGTTTCCTCCCATAGAATTTTAGTACTGAACACAACATTGGAGATTGCCTGGTCACATATCACTGTCTCGCAAGTGGAAAAGCAGGTTCAGAAAGAAAAGGTATTTGACTTTCTCTAGAGCATATCTGGGATAGCAGTAAAAGCATGATTAGACTTCAATTTTCCTGACTTCTAGCTGAAGATTTCTTTATCCATCCACCAAATTCCAGTCTCTGGTTATGGCCTCTATATAGCTCCAGGAGAGCTTTCTCTTCCACCTGTACTCCCCTGTGAAGAAACATGAGTTTCCAAGTGCTGTGGTTATGTGTTACTGATTCATGCCTGAGTGGGAGGAGCTGGGCAGGCTGTATTTAAGAATAACTATCCCCAGGCTAACGGAGTTAATTATGTTCATCAGGAAGAAAAAAGAAAAAGGAACAAGGCACTTTGGTTATCTACTGGGCTTTAATCAAATTGAGAAATGAGGAAATCCATCACCCAGAGGCTGAGGGAGTTGGAGAGCCTTGCACTGCTCCGTCCTGCAAAGGCTTGGGAGCTGTCCAAGGTGTTGACATCTTCACTTGCTCTGAATTCCTGGGAGGAGCTGGGAGAGGACCACGCAGGCAGAAGAATGGTAGCTTCTAGGAGACCACAGTGGGTAGAACCAAGGGGAGTCTGTCCATGTTTAGAGATGCTTAACATCCTACTCTGATTCCTGAATCTATGTGTTTTAATTTTATCTGTCTGCTTTAGGGAAAACAAAGTCTTGGACTGGCAAAAAAAAAAAAAAAAAAAAAACCAATACACAGAAAGTAATGGACCCTGGATTGCTTGCTGTTGGGGACACTTCCATCCCAGTCTAGGGATGGAGTCACAGACTTTGACCTTGGGGATTTCCCTATTTTAAGAGGACAAGTGGCTTCTGCTTTTATGCAAACTGTCAATGTAATGACTCAGAATAAACTTGCTATTGGAAATTTATTTGTGTGGTGGAAGAACATAATTCAATGTCTAGCTCAAGCCCAGGCATCATACAAGAGCATACAGGAGAGGTATAGCCATGTCTACAGGCAATCTTCAGTTTTATCGGTAAAACATGGACTTCCTCTGGAAAATTCACAATCTGGGTGGAGAGACATCCTCTCTCTGTCTCTGTCTGTCTCTCTCTCTCTGTCTGTCTCTCTGTCTGGAGAATGAAACTCAGGGCCCTGAGCTTGCCAGGTAGGCATTTATGCTGCTGAGCTATCTTTCTAGTGAGGAGACATACTCTTTTTTTTTTTTTTTTTTTTTTTTTTTTTTTTTGTTGTTGTTGTTGTCTTTTTCAGACAGGGTCTCGCTGTATAGTTCAGGTTGGCCTTGAGCTCACTTTTGTAGCCCAGGCTGGTCTTGAACTCGCACCGATCCTTCTGCCTCAGCCTCCCAAGTGCTGGGATTACAGGTGTGTGCCACCATGCCCGACTAAGGAGACATGCTCTTGACTGAGGAGAAATCTCACATATAAATAGGGACATAGATTAGACAGATAAATTGCAGTTGTGCACAGCAACCATCCAAAGATCCCACAACATCACACTTGTAAATGAGGTTACTGTTGTTAAATATTTTATGTTGATCATGGAAGTCTTATAGGAGAGCTGAGTTTGAATTGTGTTTAAAGAAAACCAAGAGGGATGGGTCCTTAGTTCTTAGGAGCTCTGAGAACTGTGACTATGCTTTCTCATATATCCTTTGGAATAAGAACAAGCTTGGCTACAGTGGAAGGTTCCTGTTCAATAAACTAGCACCAGCATGTAATGAGTGAATGTAGGGCTTTGTAAGACAACAGAATGGAGAAGGGGGCCAGGGGCCTATGGGGCATTTGATCAGGCTGGAGAGGTAGGGCACGGTGGTGGGATGACAGAATGGGTAGAAGGAGTAGTCCAATGTGTACCCAGGACACTGAAATATAGCATTTGGAGAAATTTCCTAATGAGGTTGATAAGAGATACGTTATTGAATCTGAAATTGTTAAACTTGGAGACTATTAAATTACAAGCTCATAGTCTTCTTAGCTTTTTGAGCCACATGCTCATGAAAAGTTAAAGGCAGAATTGCAGTGCATCAAAATTATAGAATTGCAGAATAAGAGCTAAATATCGCAAAATCCATACTAGAGAATACTAAGGTCCATGGATGTCAGTGTCCAAAGAGGAAAAAAATTCCACTAGTTTACTCTTTTTTGTGTATCAGTTGTAGTGCTGGGAGTATTCTCATACATTATCCCACTTAATTCCTACCTCAAGTCTTAAACCATTCAGTTCCATCCCTGCTTAGTGCTAGATTTCTGACAAAGATTTATCAAACACAGGCTTGTATAACCTTCATGACAGAGGAGTCATTACATTTGGGCATAGCTCTACACTCTTCCAAGTAGCAGCCAGAAAGTTCTCCCTTATATAAGTTGACTCTCGTCTCTCTGTAGTGTTTCCACACTGGTCCAGTTCATGTCCTCTGAGCTATACTGAGCACGTCTAATCTCTTATTCACGTGGCAGCTTCTTAGATGACTAAAGCCAGCCTTTATTTCTTTCTTCTTTAGCTTAAGCTGGCTTGTTCATCATCTAGCTAGAAATGGGTCAGTAAGCAAAGAACATATGAGCTGGAGAAGCCCTGAGAGGTTACCTTGCCTAGAGGCTCCCTTTTGCCATGAGGCATTACAGCACTAGGTGTGGGAGCCTGAAATTTGGAGACAAGTCGGGGTGTGGAGTCCGGAGGTATAGCACTCACTGGTGGCGTAGCTTTATGTTTTGGGACCTTAGACTCTTTATCCATGAAATAAAGAGAAGAGTTATATTGACATAGTGGAGTTAATGTGAGAATAAAAAAGATGATGCAAGGCAAGTTCTCAGCAGAGTGCTTGGCATGCAGCCAGCAGTCAATAAATATTTGCTATAATTATTAGAGGCCCAATAGGGTAAGGGACTTGCTCAAGATCACAGAGCAATTAAAAGGCAGCACTGCAGTCAGATCAAGGACTTCCGCCCTCCAAACTAGGGCTCCTTTTCCTTGTTTTCCTCAGAAGAAGAAAACAACCCTGCAGGGGTTTAGGGTGTGCTACTCACTGAATCAGTTAGGGTGCAGGGGAGAGGCAGCTGACCACATAGAGGCTTCACTCTTTTGTTTTTTTTCAAACAAGGAAACCAAAAGAAAATGGCATCACGGGTGGTCTGGGAATTGAGCAGTGTCTCTGATGACCTTGGCTCTCCCCAGTCTAAGCTTTGGGGGAGAGTCTCCTTGTGCTCACAAGATGGCTGAGGCAGCAAGTGTGAAGTTCTGCCAAGCCGGAAGGAAGGGTGCGGCAGCAAAGGGGCTCTTATCCTCTCAGTTATTCTCTCACGCAAGAGGAAAGCTTTCCCAGAAGACCATCCCCTTATATCTCATTGGCCCAAATGATCCATGTGTCTACTTTAGAGCACTCACTGGTGAAGGGAAAGGCATTTTAATGCTGGCATGGATCGTCCTTGGGGTGGGCCTGGGAAGAGGGAAGGGGAAGGTAGCTAGCTGTGAGAAGGCAGACCATATTGCCAGTCATACTCACCTGCCTCCTCCACAGATTGCCTGCCCTCTCCCCATTTCCTCTGCCTGGCATCCTCCCTGGTTACATCGCTTGGTGTAGCACACCCTCTTCTACCATGTAACTAGGCATCGCCTCACATTCTTTTTTTTTTTTTTTTTTTTTTTTTTTTTTTTTTTTTTTTTTTTTTTTTTTTTTTTTTTTTTTTTTTTTTTTTTTTTT